>VZSE01002064.1:245893-256229 GCA_013398275.1 Promerops cafer | reverse complement strand
GGGGTGGCACCCCCGGGCACGCCCCGTGTCATGCGGCGCTTGCCCGCTGCCCCGGGAAGGAGGTGCGTGCTCTCTCCGTCCGTGGTGCCCCGGGATGTCTTCCCCGAGAAGCGACTCCCCAGTTTCCCCACACATGGAGGCCGGGAGAAGAAGCGGGAGTCGGCTGGGGCTCGCTGCTTGTTTCCTTAGTCTCTTTGGTGCCGGGACGGACGGGGCACTCCACGGCCGCCTACAGCATCCGCCGGAGCCCGCACCCCCTCCCCCGGCCCGCCTCAGCATGCCTTGTGGTTTTCCTCCTTTCCCCAGGAGAATGTTTCCCTTCCTGAGCTTCAACATCACCGGCCTCAACCCCACGGCCCACTACAGCGTCTTCGTGGAGGTGGTGTTGGCGGACCCCAACCATTGGCGTTTCCAGGGGGGCAAGTGGGTGACCTGCGGCAAAGCCGACAACAACATGCAAGGTGGGTGCAGGTTCCGGGGGTCTCCTCGCCCCCTTTCCTCGCGGCACGGTTTCTCAGAAAGGATTCCCAGTTCGCCTCCCTCTCCAGGGTCTTGCCCACACCCGGCGTCCTGCTGAGGGACGAGCTACGCTTTTAAGAGCGTCTTGCGACTCTTTTTGCGCCGCGGTGTGCGCGGCTGTGTGGCCATCGGGGAGCCGGGGGGCTGCGCGGGCGGCGGAACAAAGCCCCGTGCCCCGGCCGGCGTTTCACTGGCTTGTCTTCCCCAGGCAACAAGGTCTACGTTCACCCTGAGTCGCCGAACACCGGGGCTCACTGGATGAGGCAGGAGATTTCTTTCGGGAAGCTGAAGCTAACGAACAATAAAGGTGCTAACAACAACAATGCGCAGGTAAGGAGGGGGAGGGAGGCTTGAGGGGCTCTGAATGGCTCAGCGGGCGAGCCCTGGGGTTTTGGGGCTTTTACAGCATTTCATCCAGCTGCTAGATCACTGTGCTTGTGACTCTTTCCCTTCTTGAACTGGGTCACAGAGCTTGTTTTCTTTGTTTGGCTGTATGAATAGTTGAAAATGTTGGAATATGATGTGCGAATTTATTTTGTTTTAGCTAATATATTGATCCCGTGGAGTTGCTCAGAAAGTGGGAGGGTAGCTGATAGCTCTAAGTAAAACAGGGCTGCAAGCTGTGACTCAGCTCCTGATAACAGTTAAAACTGCTCTACTTCTAAACCAAGAGGTTACAATTTACAGGAAGAAAATGTTACGCTGTAAAATAGGTCTTGTAATGTTAGATGCAGTTTGTCTAAAGATGTTGTCTCTTTCATGATTTCTTTTAGATGATAGTACTTCAGTCCCTACACAAGTACCAGCCCCGACTTCACATTGTGGAAGTGACTGAAGATGGTGTTGAAGATCTGAATGATTCCTCAAAGACTCAAACATTTATTTTTCCTGAAACGCAGTTCATAGCAGTTACAGCATATCAAAACACTGATGTAAGCATGGATGTATAAAATTGCAATTAAGAATAAAATTGACTTGTGGGTTCAGCATCTCATCTTGATATATTCTGCTTTCACTTTTAGATTACGCAGCTCAAAATTGACCATAATCCTTTTGCAAAAGGCTTCAGAGACAACTATGACTCGTAAGTACACCTCTGTCTTCTTTTGGAGATGTGTCAGTCTAGGAGGCATGATTCCGGCCTGAAATGTCCGTGGAAAGGTTTTTCTTTAGACACTAATGCAGTTATTCAGCAGCAGTACTTGTTCTATTGGCCATTTTGCTTATGTTAAAATGTCTGAATAGTGTATTGTATAGATTACCTGTCTTTCTGCTGGCTTCTGAATTTTGCTAGGAAGCTTGTGCTGGCCTGCACATTTTACTGGCAGCAGTATATTGGGTGTCTCCACAGAACACGCAGCTTCTTTAAATTGTCAGCAGAAGAGTTGCCTAATGGTCACTTTCTGCCTTCACTTGTGCGATTGCTTGTAGCAGTAATAGAAGACTTACAGTGGTCTAGGTAAAGCACCTACTAAATCAGATTAAAACAAATAGCCATCCAATTAAATGTAGTTATGATTCTAATTAAGAAATACCTAGATTCTTCATGTTTGTGGTTTTGTGTTGTTACTGTCATAACTGGAATTCGAAAGAAAAACACTCAGTATTCCTTTTTCATGTTGTAGCATGTACACAGCTTCCGAAAATGACAGATTAACTCCATCTCCCACGGATTCTCCTAGATCCCACCAGATCGTCCCTGGCGCCCGATACAGTGTGCAGCCATTCTTCCAAGAGCAGTTTGTCAACAACCTGCCCCCAGCCAGGTTTTACAACGGTGAGAGAGCCGTCCCTCAGACAAATGGCCTGCTGTCCCCGCAGCAGAACGAGGAGGTGGCCAGCCCTCCTCAGCGGTGGTTTGTGACGCCCGTGCAGCAGCCCAGTGCCAACAAACTGGACGTGAACTCCTATGACACGGAGTATTCTCATAGCACCTTGCTCCCTTATGGCATTAAATCCCTCCCGCTTCAGACATCCCACGCTCTGGGATACTACCCCGACCCGACGTTCCCATCCATGGCAGGCTGGGGGAGCAGGGGCTCCTACCAGCGAAAAATGACGACAGGACTTACTTGGACCTCGAGAACAAGCCCTCCGGGATTCACTGAAGACCAGCTCTCCAAGGACAAGGTGAAAGAAGAAATTGGCTCATCCTGGATAGAGACTCCACCCTCTATAAAGTCTCTAGATTCAAATGATTCTGGGATCTACACAGGTGCTTGTAAGAGAAGACGGCTTTCCCCTAGCACTTCCAGCAACGAAAACTCCCCGACAATGAAATGTGAGGACATTAATGCTGAGGACTATAGCAAAGACACTTCGAAAGGCATGGGCTACTATGCGTTCTATGCTAGTTCTTAAAGCAGCATCTTTTTTATTCCAATTGGCTGGGTTTTTTTGGTTTTTTTTTTCAGGGTGGCCTTGGGTTTTTTTGCATTACAATTGCCAAAAAGACTCTTGCCTTCCACCTTGAGTTGTTGTGTGCAATTCTAAAGAAGGTGCCAAAGCTTTTTGACTGTTGCAGGTAACAAAGTAGGGAAAGAGCAAACCATGGGAGATTTCTTCCCCTTGTTTAGAAGGAATCATATGCAGAAGCTGTAAGGAGGACTCTAGTGTCTAAATATGTGGCATATTTATTGGAGACACTAAAGTGTACAGTTTGGGTGGGCTCAGAGGCCTGATCAAATCTATGCACTCCAGAGTAAGGAAAGAGGGGTGGGATCCCAAATTTAATTTTGTTCCCTACTTGTGATAAAAGGGAACTGGGTTGCAGGGAACTGCACAAATGCTATGTTCTGCTTTAGACCGAGCTGATTTTTTCAACCCATCCACAACACAGTTGGCTGAGTTGGATATTGCTTAGCCACACAGCTTTTTTTTTGGCAGAAAATGCCAAAATAAGGCCTGCTTCCAGGCGGCAGGATTTTGACTTGAAGGTCTTGTAGCCAACGGGATTACTATGACCAAATCTGACTTTTCTTAGCTTAGAACTTGCATTAAAAAAGCCCTGCCTCCATCCCAAAAGCCTAACCTTTACTGAGGTGGCCAAAAACAAAGTGTACAGTTGTGTTTTGTCTAGGTACACTGTAGAATATTGTGGAATAATATATAAATAGTTGACCTATAGCTGTTCAGTCGGAAGGACATCCGGTGGTGTTTTGAAGTTCAAAAGGCATTTTTTTTGGTTAATCAAACTTAGCTATGAAGCATTGCAAAAAGGAGATTTCTATTTATGTGTATGTAAAGTGACTTTTTCAGCTGCCCTGTATGAAACTGGAACTCATGTAACTTTACCCATTCTTGCCTATACTTTCAGCCATTTTAAACTGATCAGCCCCAGAGCAATTGGCCCACAAACCTTTTCCCCTCCCAATAAACTTGTTTTTTTTTTTTTTATGTACATAATAATAATTTTTAATAAATGTGGTGGTGCCAGGCATAGGAGGATATGGCTCTGGCTCATCTTTGCCTCTGCTGGGTGTTGCAAAAGGGGAGGTTTTAGCACAGTACTAGGGGTTGAGTTGTCTGTCGTCTCTAACCACCCTTTGCAATGCTGACATTTTATCTGTTGTACTCTCTGTGTGTGGGTTTTTTCCTTTTTTTTTTTTTTAAGGCTCTTGCTTTGCCACGGTTCTCCTGCGCATCTTCTGCACAAGCCAGGAGCGCCTGGCTCCCTCCAAAATACGACGGTCTCCTGTCCCCTGCCACCCCCCATCCCCCGCCTCTGGGACAGGGTAGGTGCGAGCTCGGCCCGGGCAGCGAATGGTGAACCCAGCCCGCCTCCGCCCGCCGCCCCCTTCTCACCCCCTCCGCTTCCCGGAACAAGGCAAGAAATTCCCCTGCCCGCTTATCTGAGGGGAAAGCTTCTGGTAGAGCGATTGAATCCCGGCTCCCGCGGCAGCGGGACCTTTCCTGAGGATATGCAGGCAGTAATGGGATTAAGCTGTTAACGATTCCCGGCTGCAAACAAAATAAACCCGGGGCTCAGGCCGGGGCTGTCCCCGGTGGAGGTAACGCTATCGGGGGGCACCGGCAGGGGCTCCCCCTCCTCCGGAGCGGGACGCGGCGGGTGTCCGCGGAGATTTCGATCAGCGCTTCACCTCTCGGGGCGACGCTCCGGCTCTGCGCGCCGGCAAGCTGTCCTGTCAGCTCTTCCCCTGCCCAAAGACCCCAGCTGGAACAGAATGGAGACTTGCGCCAATTTTTTAGAGACTAGGGACAGAGCATATTATTCCTTCTTTTTAATTTTTTTTTTTTTTCCCCAGTGGGGCCACCCCCTCCCGGAAAAGCCCCCGGGAAGGGCTGTCCCTCGTCCCCAGCGAGGGGGTGCGGCGGCATGCCGGCCGTTCCCACCCGCCCTGCAAACACCGATTACACAGCACGATTCTGCCGCGCTGTGTTATTAAAAGCTGTATATTTTTGCACCGCACGGTGAAAAAATAACTTCATACTTGTGAAAAGTCCTCACACTGTTTAATAGAAACGTAAGTGCCTGGCTGGCCCCAATTAACACCTTGTGATTATAATGCATTCCTAAAATGGGGTGTCAGACGCCAAATTGTGAATAAAGGTATCTAATTAATCTTCATAGGATGACACTGATAAACAACGCCAGATTTAAATAAAGATCAAGGAACTGAATGCTTTTTATTTGTTTACATTAACAGAAGATAAAGTTAACTACCCTTGCACTTTGCTTCGTAATGTGATTTACTGCCACAAACAACGGGCTGCGGGCGGACAGCCCCGCCTCGCCTCGCCGGGCTTTTTCTCTCCGCTTTGGAGGGAGGGGGACACCCCGAGGGTGACTGCCCCTTCCTCCGCAGCCCCCACGCCCCCTCGTGAGGCGGGCGTGTGCCGGAAAACGCGGCACCACCTCGGCCTGGCAGCGAGCGCTGGGAGGGAACAGCCCGGTCCCCGCCACTTCCGACGCTCTCGCATGAAAACTGCGTGCGAGTGTGAAACCTGAGCTGGACGGGTACGGCGGGTCTAGAGCGTAATAAAGAATTAAATAATAATTAATAATTAATTAATAGTTGTTTACACCACTGCGGTGGTGTGCGGCGGGAGGTGGAGTGCGAGCCCTGCCCGATGGAGAGGGAAAACTTCGTTCTAGGTCAGGGAGAATCCGAACCTCCGCGGCTGCCGACGGGGCAAAGGCTCTGCCCGACTCGGGGCCTCAGCTCCTTCCCCCCGCCGGCCCGGTGAAGCCGGGATGGGCACCCTGGGGCCCTTCCCCGGGAGCTGGCAGTTCCCTGGGATGCTCCCTCACTTGAACCGAGGGAGCGGTTCGGTGCTCTGGGTGCGTAGCCCTGGTTTTTAAATAGCATAAGCGCCCGGCTGGGCAATAGAGGCAGCGGAAACAGGTTCGTCCGATGGACTAAGGCCATTCCTCGCCGAAGACTCTGGGTTTTGGTGTTGTTTTCGTTAAAGGAGACCTGGCACTGGTCGAGAACAACCCTCTGGTAATTTTTTTCTAACGAAACTTCATCCCTCGCTGCTCGTCCCAAACCGTATCGCCGCCGCTTCACACCCGCGGCGGAAAACGAAACGACCCCGAAACTCTTCCCTCCGACGGCACCGCCCCGACCCTCTCTGGAGAAGGGGCTCCTTCCTCCTCCGGGCGGCCACCTCAGCGCTCCGGGGAGGAAGGAGCAGATATTTTTCGGTATGTTTTCTCTTCGAGTAATGGGATGTGGTTTTACTTTCGGTCTGAATTTCCGCTCCCACCTCCCTCAACGCCGCCTTGTTAACACCTGCTCGCTCGTTCCCAGCTCCTCCTCTCTGAGGGGAGCGCGGCGTTAATGGAGGGGGCTTTCCCGGGAAAGGTTATTTTTACAGCCCCCGCTCAGGGTCGCCTCTGAGGCGGCGGCCGCCGAAGTGGGAATAGGCCCCCGATGGCTCCTGCGGTGTCGTTACGCTTCAGAAATTCCCCTTCCCAACGGGAATATCGGCCAGCCGTGCCGGGGGAGTCGGCTGTGGGGTCTCGGCTCTGGGTAGAAAGTGGAGGCGGGGGGAAAGGGGCGAGAGAGACGGGGCCCGCCGGCACTTCCCTCATGCCCGTCAACCCCATGAAGTTGTGACTTTCATTACTATTATTATTATTATTATTAATTTTGTTACTGCCCTACATATTTTTATACATTCCAGCCCAGTTCCCCAGCCCCCTGAGCACTGCAGCCCACTCATCCTTTTGCCCAGATCTTCATAGCCGTGATCATCATAATATAAGTATGGCTAATATAAATATTAATCTAATCCTTATTGGAAGGATTTTAGTGCTTTCTGGGTATCACAGATCTGTAATCCAGGGGAGAATGACATTAGCCTGAAAGTGTGGAGTGCAAAATATGATTTGAATAAAAAGATAGGGTGGTATCTAATATTTCCTTTAGGGAGTACTATACTCTGAGCTGTCACAACCGATTGTGTAAATAGAGGAGACTGAGGGATGTGATCCTAATCATATTGATGAAACATTCATCTGAAAGACCGAGCGCAACCAGAAGGGACTCACTAGGAATACAATTAAATCCTAATCTGGGGAGGAGGAATCCTCTGCAGGCTTTCCTCTAACCTGCCGCCCTCTCTCCCATTTTCATTCCAGAGTCAGATAAAATGCAGGAGAGATGGAGTGCTGTGTGGTTTGCCTGCCCTGAAGGACCACATAAACACAGGGAGTGCTGGGTGGAAAGGGGGTAAATCTGCAGTACTGATCCTGGTGAGTAAAAATAAAGGCCTAACTTTAGTCACAGGGGAAACTACCTGCCTGCAGAGTGCTGCCACCTGTGAGGGGTGTTAATCAGGTGCAGGAAATCTCTGTTTCTGGAGGAAGAGTGCTTCTCCCACCCAGGCTTTGACCGCTAGCTCAGTTCCAGACTGCAGAGCAAAATTGATTTTTCTGTCTGTTGTGTGCTATTTAGTTTCCATCTGCAGCAGGGAACTGTTTTCTTGCTGATGTTTATTAGCAAAGGGGTTAATTTCCAACCTGTTTTGACCAGTGCCCCTCAAAAGACAGTCTGAGAAGATGGATGGGACAGGGTTTCAGCTGATGTAGTTCCTGTAATAGCACTAAATCCTGGCTGACTGCTCTTCATCCCTCTTGCTTTTGAGGAAGGCATTGAGCAGGTGTGTTTTCCTAGCACGTGCCACTTTTTGGCTTATGCCACTAAAATGAATGAAAGTAATGAATAGCTAAATTCATATAATGATGATGTTTGCAGCTTGAAAAGCAACCTGTATTCTTCATCCTCTCACTGTCAGACTTCTTTGAGTGTCTGAGACCCAAATCTGATCAGGTGTTTTTAGAGCTTTTCCAAAGTCACTTGTCTTCTATCATCAAGCTCAGGCAAAAAGCAAAGTGATTTCCTTCTTTCTGGGAGTGTTCTCCACAGAAAGAAAAACCTGCCCCCCCCTCCCCCAACAAAAAAAAAAGATCAGTTCTCTTCCTGTGGGGCGTGAAGTCTGTAAATGAGGAAAGGATGTGTGGAGAGGGACATCCATTAACAAATCTGTATTAGGAGCTCCATGTAAGTCCATATTCTAGTCTACTGAAGTATGAGCTCTGCAGTTCTACCAGTTTACAGAAGGACTCTTGTGGATGAAGTAGCACTGCTAAAGCATGTACCCCATAAAGAAGTATCATTTTAGCAGGTTTGAGAATGAAACTTCACGTTAAGGTTCCTCTGTTACTGTGATTTTATATGGCAGTACACAGTAGGAGGGCAAAAGGGTCTGTTCTGTTTTGATCTCTTGGTTTCTTGGAGCAGGGTTAGGTTTCTGTGGTGTGGGTGGGGCACTGATCATTAAACTTCATGGGGTAGTTATAATTCCATTTGTCCACAAGGAATGTAGTTTTTGTAAATTGCTTGGCATAGCTACAAACTTCCTTTGAGGAAGAAAACAACCTTTATTAGGTAACAAAATAGTTTGGTAATATATTAGAGTGTGCTTGTTTTTAGTGATAAGTTCTCAATAACAGAAATTTTATTGCTTTCCTCTCCTCACTTCCCATGCCAAGTAGAAATATTATAACAAGATATTCCTGCCCTGATGAAGGTGTGATTTGGCCAAGCAGACCTGTTAAATTGACACTGCAGAGGACATGTCAGTGCAAAGATGACTTTTCAGGAGCTATTCACAATAGCATGTGAATTTTATCCTATCTCTTACTCCAGATAGGACAGACAAAGCCTCACCTGTGTAGCCCGGTGTCCTCTGATACCTTGATTAGCTTATTTTCCATTAACTTTGTGTTGTATATTGCAAGATTATGGTTAACCCAAGTCTTCTGTTACTTCTTTCAGTGAAGGCAGGATTCAGCTCTGCTGCCTTTGTATTGCAGCTCCTTTGCAGCATTATTTGAAAGGAACTGTCATGTAAATTTCTTGTTTTGAGGGGAAATACCTTTGATCCATAAGAAAAATTTTGGCAAAATCTATGACATTTGAGGGGTCTTACTTTTACTCAGAGGAAATATTAAGTTCCTAAAGTTTGTGCCAGTAATGATCCTGAATAGCAGATAAATCTGCATTGTACAGCTCTGTTTCAAATATGCAACATATTTCTCTACTTCATCTGCTTAAATTATATGTGCATAACAAAACTCTGGAAATGTCTGCTGTTGGCATAAGGTGGAGAACAATGGGGTTATTTTTCAGTCACATAAATTCTCTACTTCACTGTACAGCAGCAGAAATGCTCATGCTGGCACTGAGCAGAATGAAGAAATGGAGCAGAATGTAAGAATGAAAAACTTGTATATTCCTGCCAGGGGTGCTGGTGACTGCTTTCAGCAGTTTAAGCTACAGTTTTTGTGATGTTTGTTTGTTGTTTTTTTTTTTCCCTTGCATACCACCCCTCACTACACAATTACAGCACATGACAGTGAATGTCTGGATGGTGACCTGGCCAGTTTAGGTTCTGAACTTCAAAAGCATTTAAGCAGGCTGGTATAAACACTCTTGTCTGGAAAATGGTGAGAGGACTTTTGGATAGGGTGGAGGTGCCACGGTGGTACAATCAGCATTTAGGTATCTGTGGGCATATGGTGAAATGTAGGTTTAGAGCACCTCTCACACCCCAAAACAGCTGTCCGTGGGCATGCACTTGTTCTGCCATTTACTTTGTGGTTCCTTGATTGTGGTTAGGTCTTTCTAGCAATTTCCTTATTCCAACCATGGGAAGAGAAAGCCATTCCCATAGGTACCAGCAAACATGAGCTCCCTGTTTTTGCTGTACCACAAAAAGCTTAATTGTTGCATAGTATAATGGAACATGTGTAATAGCCAGAATGTGGTTTCTGCCCCTAAAACCTGTGATTAACATGTGGGTTTAGTTCTTGTTTCTGACATTCCCACTGACTGAGAAACCTTAGAGGAGGTGCTGTTCATTCCCCTGGAAATGGCCTGAAATTTTAGGAGTTTCAGGGCAGTGTCTCCTGGAGCTGCAGGAAGGATGCTCTATGGCAGGCTGCTTTTCATTTCACATTTGGCTTGGAACAAGGAGTGTGTTTGGCTCTAGTACACTACACAAGAAATGAACAAGCAAAAAAAAAATGTAGTGTAGTATTTCACCATAGACTTAAAAAAAAAGAGATCGCACAACCACTGATAGGATCGTTCTGAACTCTGGGGCGATGACTGACTTCTCCTAGACTGGATTGTGGGTGGTTTTGGTAAGTGGTTAAGGTGACTTGTATTTAGTCTCTGTAGAGAAGCATGAAGGATACAAAATGAGACACAATGCTCTTTTCATGTTTTCTCAACCTACCCTGGGACTGGAGATTAAAAAAAAAAAAAAAAAAAAAAAAAAAAAA
>VZSE01002064.1:185491-245827 GCA_013398275.1 Promerops cafer | reverse complement strand
CAAACAAATACACAGATCCGTTATCTTGTTGGTGAGGCGTTCTCCAAACCAGGAGTTACGGGGAGAGCAAAAGCAGCGGGAAACATTGTGTTCCTCCACCCTAACCACACCCATCACGCTTGATCTGCATCGTTCTCCACGCTGATATTTCATATTGTTCTGCTGAGAGTTGCTAATGGCTGCCCATCGTGTTTAAAGATCACTGACATTTAGAGTGAAAAACACTCTATACAAAAGTTTAAAGATTGACCATAGCCACACCTAGAAAAAATCCTGATGCACAGAAAGTAGATTAACTCTCTTTTGTCTTTCAATGTCCTCCATAGTACTAGCTACAGAGATTAATAGGCCAAAGCTCTCAAGTATGGCATTAAAACTAAAAGCTCGCTTATGTTATGTCTTTACTGAAGAGAAAGAGTGAATCTATGGGAAGGGGATTGAGCTCATTCATGGTTCCACTTACTATGAGAAAGAGATATGAACTTCTCTGTAGTCTTTCCTTTTTAGGCTTGGCTTGCAACTCCACTGCTTACCTTGCACCAGCTATGGGGCTCAGCCAGTTTCCCTGTGAGTCGGTTCATTTTACAGACTTGGCAGAAAACACATCCATGAGAAAAGGACAATTGCATTCTGTTGGGTTCTCGAGCTGGGTCGGCTCAACTAAGGCCCAGCAAGAGCAGAGGCAGTGCAGAGGAGAGGGCAGGATCTGGTTGTGGGGTAGCCTTACGTTGACTTATTTTGTGATACTGTGTATCATGAAATTGAAGCTTTATCATTCAAAAAGACAAAATTCTCTCCTTCAGATTAAACGGTGTTTTCTCAGGCTGTTGGGATAAATGTTTCATGCCTTTCTGTTCCTTTTGAGTGTCCAGAAAGGTCAAAGTCCCTGAGAAAGAATTGCAAAGTCGCTCACTGTGCCATGGCTGTAGGAAATGTGGGAATCAGATAGGAAGAGATGACAGGGAGCACAGTAATGCACAGTAATATTGCTTGAGCGTGTGACTTATCTTGTGCGGGCCAGTGACCCTGCAATATCACCCAAATTTTTAACTGCAATTAATGACACCCCTGTTGGGATAGGTTTCCTGGGGCTAATTTGTGAACAAGGAGACATACATTGAGTTAACATTTCCTGCATCAGGCTCTGGAAGTGAAAAATGTTTCCTTTATCTTTGTGAGGAAGCTACAATTGGAGAAAGCTAAAACCCAGTGTATGGGTAGCAGGCTGTGCTAATTTGTAAAAACTAGAAGTTCATTGTCTGACTAAGACACAGTCCATATAGTGCTGCATAGAGAATGTCATGTTTGCTGTCATCTCACTTGGAAATTCCAGCCAACAGTAACTGAGGAGAAAAAGAGACAAGTGCAGAATTGTGTGGTGGCAATTGTCCAGGCAGAGCTAGTTTGAGTGGCTTACACAAATCTTTGTCTCATTTCAAAAAGATGATGCATGCATTCAGGAACATGGGGCTGTAATTCTTCAGTCTTAAACAAACAAAAAGCAGTAAAAATCCTTGGTTCTTGACTTGGTCTTGCAGAACTGTTGATTCAGGAATGACACACATATTTCATTCTTGTGTTTGAGCTCAGGAGTAAGGTGCTCTCTGTTCATCCCTGTTAGCCTTCCACTATGCCTGTTTGACTTCCTGCATGCAGGAATGGGCTGTCTCATGCTTTGAGGAGGTGGTTCTTGAAGACCAGCCAGCTCTCACAGGCTTTCCTTTCCCTTCCTCAGCAGTCTTCCATGGGATCCTAACCAAGAACAACTCTGAACTAAACTTAATTCTTCTCTGAGGTGTCAGTTTGTAACTGTATTATTTGTCTTTCTCTCTTCTCAGAGCTTTAATCACAATCTTACAGCTGCCCTTTACATCCCATTGTAAGAAGTCCAGAAGACTCATCAGTCACATGCACAAAGAAATTACCATCAGCACAGACCAGAGATGTGGATTGTCTCTGCCCAGATGCATTGCCCTATCTGCAGATATCAGGGCTGTTCTCATCCTGAGCACTAGTAGGGACCAGAGCTCTGGAGTACCAGATCATGGAGCTTCCTTCTGCTTTCAAACAAAGGCTTCTCCTGCTTCCCCTCTTGATCAGAAGGTCTGTAGCAGGCCCCTGGTACAAAGCCATCAGTGTTGGACTGTTCTCTGATCCTCACCCATGTCTGGACTCGCTTGTCACTTGTTCAAAGCAAAGCAGTCTGTCTTGCAGCCAGCCCTTTGCATGGACTTTAAGTCATCCATATTCCTTACACTCCCAGCATGTTTTTTTTCTCAAGAGCGTGTCCTTAGCAACAATCTAGCCATGTGAGCTATCCCATTGTGGTCCTATAATCCCTGTGAATCCCAAGCAATCTCCTTTTTACATCTGTTTTCAGACTGCATGTACTTTCTATAGGTTCCTCTGGGATTTTTTGCCACAGTCCCTGGGATTTCAGCTCCTCAGGGGGGAGTGCTGCTTTTTGGAGCTGCCTTTTTCTCACTCCTTCTGTCTCTCCCTGAGTGCCCACCCCTCTTTCAGCACCTTGTTCTTGTCTCTTTCCTCAAGTAAATGGGAGTAGTAAAGGCATTTTAGTTTCTCATTCCACTAGTTTGGTTGCAGTGTCAGAGCTGGATGCTCCAGCAGCCCTTGAGCTTGTTACTGCTCTGAGCCTTCAGGGAGGCCTGCCTGGGGTGTCAGGCCTCAGCACTGCATCACCTCGAGTTCCCGTGCTGGGAAGCTTCCTTTCTGGAGGCAGTGGTGGATGGAGTAAATCCTCACAGGACCTGGCATGGATTGGTGTGCTGGTGTTAGGGTGCTTCTGCTGACTGGTGTGGGGACCCAGCTCCATGTGCTCAGCAGCAGCCTGCACAAGGATAGGGCCTGGATCAGCAGGTTGGAAGCTGATGGGGTGGTTCAGTAGCAGAAAAAGGGAGGTCTGACTCTGCTGGGTGTACAAGGGAAAGAGGAAACTTGGAGGCCTGGATCAGCATTGAAGGGCATGACAGGCATGATGCTCTGTTGAGCATTGGAGCAGAGAAGAATGAAGATCTCAGCTGACTGAGGAAGGTCAGTTGCAGAGCCAGGGTGAAGATGTGATAACTATCAAACAAAGCCTGCTGAAAGAATGGAGTTGGAGCGTGTCCAAGAAAGGACAACAAAGCTGGTGAAGGGCCTGGAGCACGTCTTAGGAGGAGCAGCTGAGGGAGGGGGGGCTGTTTAGCCTCGAGAAAAGGAGGCTCTGGGAAACCTTATTGTTCTCTTCAACTGCCTGAAAGGAGATTGTAGCCCGGTGGGAGGTCAAGCTCTTGTCCCACATAATGGGTAGTTGGACAAGAGGAAACTGCTTCAAACTGCACCAGAGGAGGTTTAGATTGGATAATAGGAAAAATATTTTTGCTGAGTGCTCCAGGCATTGGAATAGGCTGCCCACTGAAGGTGGTGGAACCACTGTCCCTGGAGGTGTTCACCAAATGCTTAGACATGGCACTTGGGGATACTATTTAGTAGTGGAGAGTTAATAGCTTGTTGGTGCATGGCCAATAGCTTGGACTTCATGATCTTAGAGGCTTTTTCCAGCCGCCCTGCAGGATTCTTACATACCTTTCAAGCTGAAGAGTTTTCATCAAGAAAAATTATTTCATGAAAACGTAGTGATTTACGTCATGTGATTCTCTCACCTTTTAAGATCTGATGTTAAGTGCCCTACAACCAGAGTTACCATTTTATGAAATTATGTCTATAAACACAGTATTTCAGTTTTAATGGAGAAGTGCTGGTAACTTCTAGGAAGTCATGCTTAACCCTCAGTCACAGAATTATCACTGTCACAGGTATATTTGATGCAGTATGAATTTTGAATGCTACTACTATTATTAATAAGTAAAACGCTCCTTCAGTTTCTATTTTGCAACTGCGTGGAAAGCTCATAGAATTATAACAGCCTCACCATCAGTTGTATTATGATACAGTATCAGAAAATTAGTATCAAGAAAATCTCTTCTTGAACCAATGCTTTAAATTGCTGAAAAGAGTCAAAATTCTAATGAGAGGTGCCAATCTGTCAGGTAAGTAAGTGAATTTATTGTATTACCTGTACTGAAAATACCATTGAAGGTTCTATGCAGTAGCTTGCTGCAGCAGTTGCTCCAAAATCTCATGTAATGTAATGAATAAGGCAGGAGTTCTGCTGTCTTTTAAACAGAAACATTCTGCTACCATGTTGGAATACAATAACCTGTCTTATTGTATGAGACAGGCTGAATTTAAACAGAAGGTTTTCACTCAGAATTTTTTCCAAAAGTCTGAAATGCTTCAGATCAAATAATTTTGAATCTTTTGTACTGCTGTAGATTTTCTGAGGCAGAGTCTCGCTTTATGACCTCAACCTACATTTTAAAAGTATATTTAGCTTGCTGCTTTCTGACAGCACTCATGAGCAAATAGTGTCTTGGGTTCACTGCTGTTTATTAAGAGCAGCATTATATGAGAGCAAAACTTTCACTGAAATGGAAAGGTTTTGAAACAGTAGGAGCTGGCTCATTGGCTCCTGTGTCTGCTTTCCATGTAATATTCTGACACTTTTGACCACTTCCTTTTCAAATGAGAAATTCCCTATTTGTTTCTTGTACAGTCCTGGCAGTCTTTTGCTTTTTTCTGTGGATCACACAAAGTCATTGAGCTGCTGAACTCTGAAGTTCATGCTATTCTCAGAGTTGTTTCTGAGTAAGTCAGGTATCTTCCCTGCCTGAGCTCCTGATTAAAAGTTGGACATAAATCCCCAAGGAAGAGTGTGTGCCTGCAGAGGGTATAGGGTGCTGGGCATTTAAAAAATTAACTGACTGCAGCAAAAATCAACTGGTCTGCACTTCCTAGGGACAGGCCCTTGAGCTGTAGCTTTTAAATGACAGATTGGAGCTTCTAGCTTATTTCCACAAAACGAAGTCCAGTTCTGTGGCATGAAGCCTAGCACAGAGTCACATCAGGAAGAAGTGGGAAGGAGCTACATATGGATTCTCTTCGCTAGTGCAGGGTCTTAGTCCCATTTGTGCATGTCTGCTCTGAAGCTGACTTCCTTTCAGCACTTGAGCTGCGTGCTTCCAGACCCATCAGGAGCCAGGGCATCTGTGCATGGTGTCTCTCACTGCTGAAGATGTTCTAACTTGCTTCGTTTTAGGTTCTACTCTGTAATGTGCTGCTAGCAATCTCTGAATTGTGGAGCTGTTCCTAAATGGTAAGAACTACTGTGTCAGTTAAAACAGGACAGTCCCAGGAGGAAGGCCTCCCCAGAGTGGAGGAAGGTTCCAGGTGTCAGCCTTGAGGGATATGCCCGACTTCCATGAACATAATAGTCTCCAATTTCAGCTTCCATGCAGTAACTCACACAAGGTTTACAGACCTGTTTTCTGGGCTTGCAACTCTCCAGCATTTCTGATTGCAAATGTTACACTTGCCACAGCAAACAGGGTATGCTTTTATGGTTATGGACCACCTAGCATGCTCCTAAATATGCAAAGGGTGTGTACATACATAATGATCTAGCACACAGTCTTTCACCTGCAGCTTGGAAAAGGCAAAGGAGTGTGGTTAGGAGAAAGATAAAGTAGGATACAAGTAGGAAGACTTTTCCCAGAGAAGTAGGAATGTTTCTGGAATTGTTGGCTGGAATCACAGTCTTTCCAAAGGTAGGGTGCCTTCAGACTAGCTAAGAGAGACAGGATCACAAAGGCCTAGATAGGGCAGTCTGCACATTGCTAAGTAGTACTTACCAGTAGCAGAAGTCTCACTGAATACTATTTATTCGTGCATCACTATTGAAGTTAATATGAGTAGAACATGCTGAATTTGGCCCTAGGTTAGTAACACAAAACTGTAGCTCTTTAAAATGGATCTGAACAGAGAGGTATGGTCCAGTGCTGCATTGGCTCTGAGAGCTGCTGGTTTGAGGGAATTTGGAATTTTTATTCTGTCAGGTTTTCTTTAGGTGCAGGGGACAGTTTGTAGAAGAACATCATGATTATTTTTCCTACAAATCTAATAAGAGAAGAATTAGCCTAGAAAAGGAGAAAAAAAATCTGTTCCTTTAGATGTTATGTAAGGTGCTGCCTTATTCCTCTTAGAAATATAGCTTTCATGTGTTACATTGCATAGTAGGCCCCCCAAAAAGATGCATATCTTTTGCCTGGGGTGAGCAACTCCTGAGATTTCTGAAGTCAGGCTAGTACATTAACACCTTAGATTTAGGTAGCGCACAGCTACAAGCAAATGTCTTTGGATGACAGAAGCAAATCAGACACTGCTTTTGTATGTCACAAGGGATTATTCTGTTTTCGTGCTATGCCCTTTGGCTTTACAAATGCACCTGTAGTGCTCCTGTGGTTAGTGCAAAGGATCTCGGTAGAATTAATTTACTGTAGTAGTTTTGTCTTTGTAAATAGCAAATGTTAGAACTGACTATACACAAACAGCTTTTCAAACCTTACACGTGTTGTTTGCAGTAGTTCATAGATAGGGAAGTCTTCTGTTCTTTAATGCTAGCACTGAGTGCAGTAAAGTACTTTTCCATTCACAGAAGGTGATCTTTGTGGAAGTAGGAGAAATTTATGGCTGTGTCTGGGCACAAGAAAGATGGGAGATAAATTCTAGGAAATCTAGGGGTGGATCACCAGATACAGGTTTTGGCTGTGCCTTTGCTGAGAATTAAAAAAATTCTCATCTGATTCTGTATCATCTGCTGTGTTATATTTTTTATTGGAATAAAGGGCTCCGAGAGCTCATGATGTTTATGTGGCACTGTCACCATACAGAAGTAACCATTATCTGACATTTTGGGAATGGAGATACTGCTCTATGAAATACTGTGCCAAATAATGAGCACTTTGAATCTTCTGAAGATATGGAAGGAGATAAATGTTTGTAGTATCAAGAGAGTTTGTACTTCCCTTTTATTAGCTAGAGAGAGGATTTAAACTAAAAAAATCTGCAATTTTATTTCAAAGACAGTTGTCTGGTTGAGGTTTTTGGTCGGTTTTTGTATGGCATAAAGATGGTATCACGTGTCTTGTTATTAGGTGAAGTGTGCTGGGCACTCACTGTGCTCTTTATTGTCCAGCTCTGCTTCACAACAACAGCAGAAGACAAAAGTGTAAAAGCAAAGAAGAGAGAACAGGGAAGAGAAAGGCTATGACCTGTAGGTGGCTTTCTAATTATCTTGCTAATAAATTCAGCATATGAATTTATTAGATGTTCCGAGACCTGGCAAATTTTAATTGATGTCAGCTGCTGAAGTCATAGGTTTTTAGCTGCCTTTTTAATCTGAGTCTGCTAGGATAAAACAGCATAAAGAAGCCTTACCTAAGGCAGGCTGGTGAGCTGTGGGATCTTTCAGTAATGTGGGGTTGGAAAAAGTGGGGCAGAGAAAGAAAAGGAGATACAAGAAAGGTGTTAAGAGCAGGAAAATACTTGGAAATTTTGTGCTTTGAATGTTAGCATTTAGACGAAGGCGTAGCGACCTAGGCTGAAGGCCTGCTGTGGGTTGCTGGGTCATCTCTCAGGATCAGTGTGGTTAGGGGTTCTCTGTGCCAAGGTGGGGCACAGGAACACAGAGGTTATGTGACATTAGGCCAAGAGTCTGCCTTGAGCAGCAAATTGTCCCTAGAGCAGCTAATACAGTGAAGGAGTAAGACATTACGGATTGATAGCTCTCCTGAGAGCTTCCAGCCACCAGCTTTAAGGATTTCCTGAGCTCTTTCTGGACTATCATGCTTAACACTTCCTTGATGTGGTTTAATCCTGATTCCCCTTAGGAACCCCTTAAATTCTACAGCCTTACATTGCAATAATTTGGTTGCAGATTTCCCCACTGGAAACCTCAGCCCATGTTGCTGAGATTTATTCTTTTCAAACCCCTTCTGTTTATCATCAGTGCCAAATGAAAAGCACTCTAAAAGCACAAGTGGGATTTGCTTATGCTCTTACTCTTTGATTTACCAGGAATGGCCCTCTTCGTTGTTGATTTTAGATGTTATTTTAATATTCCAATTTTTCCCATCCTAAACTTTTTTTTTTTTTTTCTAAATAGCCTACATGTCCACCCAGTGCTTGAGTCAAATCAGAGCCTAGATACAATTCCATGTGACAGACTTCTCTTACTTTGTTTCTAGAGCTACAAACATTGGGTACTTTGAGGTGCTGAGATAAGATATAAGTATTTCACCTTTTTGCTATTTGTTATTCATTATTATAAATGTAACTCTGTATATTAAATGGGGAGCCTAAAGTTACCTAACACTGACAGGTATCTTCTGTTAGTGGTAGGCTGATATTTTGGGGTATAACGTGCTTATTACTTGTATCTGAATTAGTGGAAACTCTGAACGCTCTAATCCTGAAGACAGAACTTTTATTTGGAAGTATAAAGAGGCCTGAGGATTCACAAATGTGCAGACACACTAATGAGTTCTTACGACCCTTCACCTGAATCTGCCATGAGCTCTTTTTATGTTGTCCTGTGAACGAATATCTAGGTTTCTCTTTGCCCATATAATCGAAATATTCACATTATAACAAGCACAGAAGATCGTTTTCTTTAATAGCATAAACTAGGATTTAAAATTCTTTTAAAAGAAGCTTTTGGTATTTTCCCTGACTTCAAACCCCTGGGGATGCAGGTAAATCATAACTGTAAAATTTTATTCAGACTTGGAACTGGGATAAACTCTGCAGGGTATATTTTAGCCTGGAGTGATACCTTCTGCCTGTCTGTGCAAGGTGTACCAGTGCAGCACCTGAGCACGTAGTGCTGTGGCTGTTGCCAGCCTAGGTGAGAGAAGACGAGGGCTCTCCACTCAGGGAAGAGTTGTTTAAAGCCTGGTTCCGCTCAGATGAGCGAGTTGCTGGTCTGGGACCCGCTCCCGGATGTGTGTGGCTACAGTGCCCTCTTGTGCGAGTGAGCGCGGGTGAGCAGCGGCTGATTCCCGAGGTCTTTCCTCAACACCTGGCTGCCGGAGAAGGAAGGAAACAGCACAAAATCCTCTTCTGGCTGTGACCTTTTGCAGCTATGCTTTGACCAGCAATTTATTTGGTTATGTGGTACAATGCAAATTTAAGGACAGCCCTTGGGCTTTTACAGCTTAAAATGTGCTTTGTATTCTGCTTAGTATTTTGGCATCAGTTGGAAAATGAACATTTACTATTTCTGTTGAGGTGATACCCACAGGACCTGTTAGGGAGAGGAGCTCCCAGATATGCAATATGCTGTCTCCACATTCATAGGCTGGGCCTTTGAAGTTCTGTGGAACTTCAACTTTTTGGCAAAAAATAAGTGACCAAACCTGGTTTTCTCCTTTCTCTGCCTCAAACTTGTCAGCTGCACTTCATCTGCCTCTGAAATTAGGGAGATTGAATTAATATGTTTTGATTGGAAAAAAGAAGAAAACTTCAAGGGAAGAAAGGGCACAGTGATCAGAACTAAGTGAGCAGGACAGACCCAGGAGGGTTTTGACACATTATCATTTGAAAATGGCAAAGCAAAAATCTGCTGTGACCACAGTGTTTCAAGATTACAAGGCAAGACAAATACCTGCCTACGCAAATAAGTTCAACTGTGACATAGAAAATTTCGGGATGTGTCCCACTCATTTGATAAAATGCCTTTTGATCATTCTAAAAATATAGCTACCCTTTTGGGGGTATAATTCATGACAAAACTGTAGGGAGTGTAAGTGACAGCTAAGGAAGAAAATTATCTTTGTAGTTCCAAGACCTGAACTGTGTAAGCAAGATTATTAACATTATGAAATGAAAAATTCAAACCTAGTTCCTCAATAGAGGCCATTGGACTGCACAAATCCAGAAAAAGAAAAAAACCAAAAACATAAAAGGACTTGGCACAGGTTGAAATGCAAATAGAACTGAGTTGCACAGAAAGCAACAGAGAAATGGGAAACTGGGGAAGGATGTTATCCTGACTGGAAAATGGATGCAGAGTGCCAGAGCATTTGTATGAAAATAAATGGGAGCAGAATTCAGCCACTAAAATGCTGTCATCCTGTCTTCCAGTCCTACTGGTGTGTCCCATCGTGCTCTCCAGTCTGCCCTCCCTGGGCACTGTGATTGCACCTGCAGGTACCACCACCAGCCCTTAATGTGGTAATGTGAGATTTGGCTGGAAATGCCACGTCTTCTCACTTACATAAAATTCTTGTAGGTTAGGACCCTGTCACAGAAAGGAAGTGAGTACGCCATAAAACCAGTTAATTCTCTGCTTTACTTTGGTTTAATAAAGATAGGCTTTGTTTATTGCTCAAATGCAAGACATTAACTCAGTTAATAATTATCTTAAATATCACAAAATTACCTTCAACCTGGGATCCTATTAATTAAATGCCAGTGCTGCTCAGCAACATGAAAATGTAAGAATGTATTTGTTACGTTCCATACTGACTGGATTGTATTTTTGCTCCTTAAGTACCCTGACTATATAGACACAAGATACTGGCAAAGCCTCTGCCTGCTGAGGGTTGTCCTGAAGACCAGACTTATTTGTGCAGTGCAAAGGTGTAAGGGGTGACTTGAGCTCTGATTCTCCTGGGATACTGCTTAGACTGAAACACCTTTCTACGGAGTGCATAACCAGGAGATTTAACTCGGCAGTACATACATACTTTACTTTTTTTTTGGCAGGTGAATAAGGTATTTTCACATATTTCCAGCTGCAGTCTTTTCTTCCAAGAATGGGGCTGTAAGCTTACTTATAAGGGTTTTCCAGAAGTTTTGGCATGTTTGAGGTATTTGCCACTTGGCAGGTCAACTTTAGTATTGCTGAGAAATTTTTGGATTTCAAATGCAGGATCAGCAGTGCCTACATGGACGTATGGATTTCTGATTGAAATCAGAGCATAGTTAAGTGCAGCAACCACAGAAACCAAGTGATCAGCCAGGTTGTCCATTTTGTTCTTCAGGATGGATGCTGGCTACAGCTGGAACAGGAAGGAGCACAGCAGAATCCCAGAGCTCCTGTCCTATAAAGGAATAAAAAACAACACAGAATCTGTAGGTCCCAGCCAGACAATGACTCCGTACTTCTCTGCCAGGGATGCCATGGACTAAGCTGTCTCTCTGAGCACTTGCAGGTCTGTGTGAGCACAGCTTGTAGTCAGCTCTGGAGGAGCCCAGCCCTAGCACTGAGTGAGTGGACACCTTTTCCTGTGAAGAAGACTCCTGCCAGGTGATGTAAAAGCATGGCTAAATAATGGCACAGCAGTAGGTACTGCTAAGGGAGGTGAGTTATCAGTCCCCAGAAAGTTGCAGAATCTGAATACAGGCACACAGTGAAACTGTGAAAGTGGCTAAAAGTGTGTTTGATCACCTTGGATCCACTGATGTTTCTAGCCCCACCTACCCCATTGGAGTACCAAGATGGGGGATCACATCTACAGGGAAGTCGTTTCCAAACACGGATGAACAGTTTTGCAGGTCTTGGGACAAGTGCAGTGATGGTGCCTACAATCTTCCAAGTAACCCTGTGTTTGTGCAGGAGCACCTGTGCTCAGTTATTTACTGGCATAAAGACAATGAAAAATCAGAGGCTAAAATGTAAGTGCTCCTGAAGTTCATCTCTTGGCACAAGTGGTGTTTTGAGTTCTGACCATTAATAGTTTCCTTTTGGCAGTGTGCCCAGGTTGGATAAGCTGCAACACCCAGGGGTAATGAACTGGAGGATTTAAGAGTGAGGCACAAGTTAGCTTTCAGTCAAGAGTGAGTGGCTGCTGGAGGAGATAGGGCTTTTCCTTTGCAGTAAGTGAGTGGTACCTACAAACCATGTATTCACAAGCATTCTACACCTGCAGCTTTGCAGGGACGAAAGACTGGTCACTCGCATTCATTTGGACTGGCTGGTCCTTTATTTGCAAGGAGACTGAGTTTTAACAAGGTTATTCTATTTAAATGAAAACTGATGTGTTTATATCAGGCCAAAGGGACTTAAGAGTCTATTTAATATGCATTGATCTTTGTGTATGGGAATACAGAATATATGCTGGAGCTGTTGAAGCAGGTTTTTGGCATTTTTTAAGCTGAAAAGTAATTGGCAACATACAGGAATGGGACAAGACAGCAATGACAGATGTGATTTTCACAGTTTATAGGGAGTGACAATATTAGAAGAAGATTTAATATTCCCAGAGGTGAGATGCAGATGTACCTTTTAGTGGTGAGTTTCACAAGGAAAGGAAGACATACATATTGTTATCATGTCAGTGCTTCCTCTTCACTATACCAGGATTTGCCTTCCTTCATAGACTTAGGTCTATGCAGTCAGTATTAGTAATGTTCTCTTGGTAGATGATGTGTTGTTCTGTGGCATTGAATAAAGTGGATATTCAGGGTTTGAAAAATCAGTTAATTTTCACTCCAAGAAAGATAACGTATAATGTGAAGAAGTGCTGTTTGTGTACAAAAAATATAAAAAGTGTCCTTTTGGAAATACACTGAGATTCTCTTTTGTATTTCCCATTTTCTTGGACTTCCAGCAGAGGGCAGGTTTGTGCCACAAAACCTGTTTGCTCACTTGAGAGAACCCAATGTGACATTCAGCAGGCATGTCCAATCCTTGTCAGAAAAAAAAAAAAGTCTTACTCTGTGGTAATTTTCCCTGAAAATTATGTCAGTTTTTTCTGTTTGGTTTGGGTTTTGGGTTTTTTTAAAGAACAAAATGAAAAAAACTAGATGGAATCCAACTGGTAACCTTGCTAAAAATCTAGTCCCCAAACACATTCCTTTTGTTTTCTAAAACTGTTGTGAAATTGCTGGTGTTTCATTTCTCTCTGTGCAATTCTTTCCTGTTTCTATCACAGTAGGAATATTTAAGATGTTTTCAGTATCAGCTTCATGTGAGGAGAGCCATGCAATGCACTTACTGTTGCACAGACATGACATGGTGGTGTTCTGTTACAGTTATACAGCATAAAATGCTGTTGTACCAGCAAAACACAAACATAATTAAGGCCTGGAGGCTAAAAATTGTAAAAAAAAAATTTATAATCCTGGCATGCAAAACACTGAGGAAAAAAATCAGGTGGTTACATCACAGCAACAAGCCCCAGCAGGGTTAACCACATGCCCGTGTTTGTGTAATTCTTCTCAGTGCCATTTTGGTTTCAAAGTGACATGTTGTGGCAGTGCCAGAACAGGGTGTTCTGAAACAAAGGAGGTGAATGGTTTTCTAATTCATGTGTCATCCCCAGGAATCTTGTTCTTTCTGCTGCAACTGCTTCACCTTGTGTTGCTTGTGTGTGAATCAACAGGACAGTTTGAACTTATCAGTGGATGCACCTGCTTCGTTAGTGTCTCATTGCTGCTTTTTTTGTCTTCCATGTGATTTTGAGCCTTGGATTTTACCTTTTTTTTTCCATTGTCACTTTGCATGCTGTGTCCCTAAATGACATTTTGATGAAAATACACATATTTTGCAGACATTTGTACCCATTAGCCAGTGTTGCTGTTCACTTTCCTATCTGCTATACAAATTCACAAAAAAAGCTCTTAAATTTTTTTTGTGTTTTTGCTATGCTTTTCATCCACTGTCCTAGATCTGTGTCATTTTGAAAAGTATGGACTAACACAATATGTTGTCATCATAATCTAATGTTTTGACAAGTGTAGCCTGCTGCCAACAAGCTGTGCACTGCTGAGTTAGAAGCTTTTTTTGTCAGTGTTATCCAGGATAATGCCTTCTCCTCACCTTCAAGCCAGTTTTGTACCTTCATATTGTCTGTTCATTAGAGGGTGGCAGCGTTTCCTCTGGGTTTGGAAATTGGCTCTCATTCCCTGCAATATTAACATTATTGTCTGGATGATTCAGTAGTACCTAAAGAGAGAGTGAACTTCACCAAGTCAGAAAGCACAGCCTTCAGTTAACTGGTGAAATGTTAGTGAGGACTCTTAGCCTCCAGTGTGTCACTGCTGTGGCCAATATTGAACCCAGGTCCCCAGAGGTGGAAAACTGGCCCAAGGGACAGATACCTCTTCTAACTCCCATCACATCCCTAACAGTTACTAGGGCAGAATGATGTTTCATGACCTTTGGGTTGTACCATTACCATAACATAATCTAGCTGTGCGAGCTTTGCAAAGGTCATTGTAGAAATAAAAATATTGCCTGCTGTGATCCATACCCTCAGACACAAAGGAAAAGAAATATCTTAATAAATGTAGTGATATTTGCACTATAGGGCACAGTGCAAGGGTCACGAACCATTATTCTGCACTAGTAATAATGTCACTATTTTATTCTTGCCCAGTGGTTACTGTATGACATTTGTGCTTGCAGGGAAATTCCTGTGAATATCAGTAACTTAAAATACATTGCCTCGAGGGCCTATTGTTCTCCCATTGAAGTCAATGAAGTCAATTTGCCATTTGCTTACCAGTATCTGGGCACAGGACTGACCAAGCATTCCTCATGATCAAAACTGAAATAGTTTTAAAGTGGGTTTGGCGGGGTTTTTTTTTTTTCATTAAAAAGTATTTGTTCATTGGACATCAGATGAAATAGGTTTCTTAAAAGATTGTAACACATAATTTTATCATATCCATGGGAACTGCCATTACTGTATATGTAGAAGACAGATTATATGATGAGGTTTTTTATTAAAAAAAAGTTCAAGTCCTAATACCCCTAGGTACTTGTGTGATGATTTGTGACCTGGGAGAGAGATGTTACCCAATATTTCTTCACTACATTCTTATGTGACAGGTAAATGACTGTTTCCTCTATTTCTCCAACAAAGAAATATATTAATTCAGACTTTTCTGCATGATAGGGCTGGAATGATATAACTGAAACAACAGAATTCTTAATAATAAGGCCTGAATTTTGCAGGTGTGGGAGCTGCTGGTTTTGTCCGACAGATTCCTGTTTTTAGGCTAGTGGAACTGGCAGCCCTGAAGCTGATTTTTTAAGCTGAATCATGTCAGCCTTGGTCCATCCCTATGAGATTATGAATTATGATTGAGCTCTTAAAGGAAGTGGTGGACAGTTTGTATGCAACTGTGGCCCATGTTGGCATTGGCCTTTGTCTAGAATCCTAGAATTGTCTAGAATCTTTGTCTAGAACCATAGCAATCAATAAGTTTAATGTACCTCTGGTAGTAAGTCTGAGAAGAACTCCACTCCTCATATGTGAAGGAGCCTGTCTGACAGAAAGGAACTATTTGAGAGCTCAGTCAGTGGCAGGATCATTTAATTAATTGCTTTGGATAACGTGGTGCCTGCCTCTAGTCTGGCTCCACCATGGACCAGGTGATAAATGTTTCCTTCCCCAGCCTCAATATGTGTCTGTATCAGAGAAAAACACACCACCAGTTCTGAGGGAAGTGCACAGGCTGTTGTTTTTCAAGAGCTTGTGGTGACTAAAATTGTCCCCAGCTGCAAGGGAGTGTTCATGTTTACAATCTGAGGAAGCAGGCAGCATTGTATCATCCAGGGTGCCATGTCCTGATTGCTTCTCAAATATGCTGCAGCCAGGCTTGTGACAGAGGAGGGGTTTTGGTGCAGAGCATTGTGAGGGTGGAAGAGGGACCCTTGCACATCAGCTGCATCCTTACAGAAGGACTTTGTTGAACGTGGAAACACAGTAAGGGGGATCTAGTGGCAAAAGAGTTGTCACCTCTTAGTGATCTGCTAAGCTCACCTCAGCTGTCAGGCCAGCCTGTGGCTCTGCCTTGAACATGAAGTTTAACCCTGGCTCCAGACAAAGATGAAGTGGGAACCACTCATGTGAGCCACATCTAGGGCATGAGACAGAGCAAATTCAGTATATAGGGCTGACATTCAAGGTGTGCTCCACACACACAGCGGGAAGACTGGGTCTGCTTCTCCAAGGCCTTGTCACTGAACGGCACAGACTGATCCTGTCCTTGTTTTCCTGCTCCTTTTCCAGGCCAGGAGAGCAGACAGATTTGCATAGTCTGTAGGCAGCTGAGTACAATTTTTCCTGTGGGTGGTAGTGTTTAGAAAGTGTCCTGCCTTGCCACTTTCAGATTGCTATCACCCTCCCCTGATGGGATTAGGAGCCTGGCTCACAGGCATTGCCTGATCCAGCTGGCTTTCACAGGGATGAGGTGGGTAGTGGTGAGAAAACAGGATGGGTGATGACTGTAGCTGTGCTGGTAAACTTTGCTTGGGGGAGGGGACTGAGGGGAAGACATGGGGACAGAGGAAAAAGTTATAATTCTCACCCATAGAAGGAACTCTTTTAACATTTGAAGGAAATTATCAGGGAGCAGACACCAGTCATGCTTTTCTGACTCATTGTCCTGTTTTCAGACAGCATCTCCCTCCAGTCTCCTCCTGCCTGTATCACTGCTGTCCCGATTTATTTCTGTGAGAAGTTATCACAAGAATTTCCCTCTTTAAAAATATAATTAAAGAATTAGTGTTGTAATACATGAAGTTTTGCAATGTGCTGAAATCACTGAGAAAATTAACTTTCCTTTTTAAAAAAATAAAAAGCAAAAACACTCGTGCACTCTACAACCTGGATGATTTGAGATGCTCTTATGAGCTCTTCACTTCTTTAAGTAGAGTCTGCCCTTTGCTCCCAGATGATCCTAACACAGGATGCCTTCAGAGGGACATAAAGTACAGTTTGGTCTTGTAATGAATGGTTAACTGACTTGCTCTTCTCCCTAGATTTGGAAGGAGGAAGATCTGCAGAAGAGAAATGTTTTCAAATAGCATATTAGTAACAAAATTGGGAAGCAGACTTAGAAGAAAACACACACAGGTTTGTACCTCACAGACCACTCTTCCTCTTTTTTTGTGGATGCCATTTGGGAGTGCTGAGGGACAGGCAACTGCCCCTTTCCAGGCCTCTTTTATACAGTAGAGCCCAGAGGTGAAAGGCTGGTATAACTTTGCAGTATCTTTGACTTAGCACGTCTTTAGCAGCAGCCACAAACACTTTCACTCCTGGGTCCAGAGTTTCAAGGATCAGCTTAGTCAGCAGTAGAAACTCAGTCATCTCATTTGATACCCTTTAATTAGACATGCATGCATATATAAATGCATAGATTATCTAATACCTCCTACTGCAAATTTCTCACTGAAATTAATGAGGTTATTCAAAGAGCAAACTATGAGTAATAATGAATAATATTAGTACTCAGCGTGACTAATAGTGGTAAGAGGGAGAGTCTTAATGACTTAGACAAGGAGGGTCTGCTGGGAGCCAGCATAACGATTTGCACAAACAATTCCTTTGTTTGTGAAGCTTGGTGCTTACTTGGAGCCAACCATTAAATTACAAACCCCATTTTATCACAGGCGTCTTGATTTCTGTCTCTGTGCCTTTCTCGAGGCACAGCTCACATGTGGGGCAGAAAATGAGTCACGCTCCGGCAGTTGGCCTTCTGATCCCTTTTCTGTTTAGTGTAGTCTGCATCGTTGCAGCAACTTTTATGGAGAGATCACGTTTCAAAAAGCCTTTGACAAAGCTCCTCACAGGGTCTTAGTTTTCATTTAACTGGGAGAGAGAGCATGAGATGAGGAACTGGCTAAGCAGTAAGAAAAATGCAGCATGGGGTTATATTTTGTTACAGTTAACGGTTCCTGGTGCAGTGCCTGGGAGTCTATCTGAGGTTAAGCCATACTGTAACATATTAATGTCTCTGAAGGATCTAGAAGAGTGGAAAAAATGATGCAAAATTAACAAAAGGAACATTCATGAAAGTTTTTAAAAGAATGAAACATGAGATCGTTTTCTGTGATATTGGGTGCTAGATGGTCAGCTCTGAATAGATGTCAGTGAGTATTTGAAGTAATTAAGACAAACTGGTGTGTATATATTACTGTAGAGTCAAATACTGTAAAATAAAGTCTGCTCTCATGCTATTCCTCCTTGCTGTAATTGCAAGTTTTTGGGGAAAGACATGAGGTGTAAATTAGTTTGGGATGGGAAATGAGGAAATTAATATTCCTCCTCAAATACAAAGCAATCAGAACTTATTCAGAATGAATACTGAAAGGGTGAACCTTTTTTATCAGTATGAATATTCCAGTTCCTTTCTATTTCTTATTTCCAGTTCTTGCCACTACTTACCCATCTGTGATGCCTCTACTTTTCTCATGATATATTTTTCAATAGTTTCATGCCACTAATACAAAAGATCTGTGAAATGTTAACAATTTAAAGAGATCCTTGGTCAGGCTGGATTTTGGAAAATAAGGTTAAGAGGTTTGGAAAAAAGGCAAAGCTGTATGATTCCAGGGTTTGTCCTAGTCTATCATTAAGATGCTGCTATGGCACCTAATTTTAACAAGTTCCATGACTAGAATAGTAAGTTAAACCAAATAGATATATCAGATAATGAGCATTGAAAAACAGGTCATTTCAGGCTGTCTTAATTGAAAATGTTGTCTTGGGGATTTATAATCCAGGTCTGGACCAGAATAATATTTAATAATTTAATCTGTTAAATGTCTCCTGTTGGTTGAGGAAAAATGTGAGTCAAGGTATGAAAGGATTAGTTCCAACAGAGAATCTCTTTCAGATACTGTATATTTATGATTAAAGCTCAGCTCAGAGTAGTCTCTGTGTTAGGGCCACATAGAGTCAGCCTTCTCTCAGCAGTAGTTTTGCAATATGATTAAATCACCAAAGGCATACTCAAAATCACTCAATCCATTTTAATTCCTCTCTTATACTGTACCCAACTCCAAGTTTTCTGATGCTGTAGGCTAATGAAAAATAAAACCTATGCTGCCTATCCTAAAGGAGAACATTACTGTAAATGTTCTTGAAAAGCTGTATCATAAGCAGCATCTAAGGGATGTAATTTTACAATAATTCTTGCTTGTAGTCCTCTCATTACGACATTGGCCTAAAGATGATCAGGCCCAATCTGTTTAAATGCAGTTGTCAGCTGCCTGCTTGTCTGATTACTGCAAGATTGCCCCTGTTGCATACTGGAAGGTAAGAGTTTTAAGGTGATGTGGGTCCTGGGGTTCAATTAGCCACCACAGCATGCCTTCTCCATGAATTTGACCAAAATGACTACTCCTTTTCTGTTTGATGGATTAGATCAATAGGCTTCTTTTTTACAGAAGAAGACTCAGCAGGTTGCTTGTTGCATGAGGCAATGAAGGTCAGGCAGAGGGGCATTACAAAACTGATGAATGATTCTGATTGATGGAACTTTTATTCCTAGGCATGCAAGAATGGAAATCTCTTTTATAAGAGCTAACAGAAGGCATGCAAGAATAACAAGAATGTTCTTGTTGATTTATCTGCAGCTGGTATTGGGTCTGCGGTAGTGATTAAGTAAATAACAGCAGTTCTATCAAATGTTGCAAAAGTGAGCAAAATCAACAGCACGTCAAAACTGAATTCAGATCTCTTGGATATAAGATTTACATAGACTGTGCATTTTCATGTAGCACAGAGATTCATGTGCTACATTTTCATGTAGCACATGAACATTCTCTGATCTCACCATTGTTGTGGTGAATGCAGTGTGCTTTCAGGAGTGCAGTTTACTTGTGGCAAGTTGCAGTTTGCTGTTTCTTCTGGATTCTTCTCTGAGTTTTAAGTCAAAGCCTAAAAGTGAGAAAAGCTTGTATGTATGGTTATTATATACCACCTGCTTGTCACTCAGCAGCAAACTAACTTATCTTTTAAAGAGTGTTTAAACATTTCAGTAAATTACAGGGGGAGTTGTTTGGGTTTTATCTTGTTTTGTTTACATTGTTTTATCTTGATAAACTTTTGAAATTGATTCAGAAATCTCCATTGCAAAAGAATAACGTGCAATGAACTTTTATACGTGACAGCTGTTAGTTACATCCTACCCCCTTACAAAGGAGATCATTCTGTGTGGTATAGCATTGTTGATATCTCTTAAGTTAGCTCTTTGTCATATCCTCTAAATAAAGCAGAAGAGAGCAATACTGCAAATGGAAGTAATTCTTGATACCTTCAGAATTACTCATCCACTGTGTTGGAAACTGTGAAGAAGTCTTTCTTATTGTGTATCCTTCTTTGTCTGTTATTTTGAAAGAAAAAAGCTGCCACCAGCCAGCCAGAATCACCACTTAGGTCTTCAATAAGCAGCTGCTAGGAGTTTGACTTAAAAAAGAGAGAGATAAGAAGCGGAAAAAATCCACTCCAAGTGGGTGGGAAGGAAAGAGAGCTTTTATGAGGTAAAATTTCTGGATTTCCTTCCTTCCAAGTATATTGCTCAAAGTTGCCATTGTTTTTTCAGGAGGGAAATGCTGCTAGTGAAGTAGTTAAGGGTGAACCATTGTGTCAAGGTAGCTTGCTAGGGCCTGGACATGTGTTTCAGATCAGCTCTTATGTTGCTGCTGGTTCTTATGCCAGTGAGGTTTTGCTGTTAACTTAATTGTGAACAGACAGTGTTCTGTCTCCTTAATGGTTTATGAAGCTGTGTATGATAGCTAAGATCTTCCATTTGCTCTCCAGGGAATGTGCTCTTCGTACAAGACTGCCCATCTGAGCCTGAGGTGTTCAGCTTTATTTTTTCTATTTTGTCAATAGAATTAAATGAACATGTTGAAGATTTAGTATTCTGTAATTCCAGTAGTCACACAAGCATGGACTAAGTGAGCCTGGTAACTGGATAAATATATTTTAGGGAAATGACCATGTTTACTGACAAAAGTGTTCTCATCATTCTAGTGCTTGCAAAATATTAACTATTGTACAGTTTTCTTGCACTGACTGTCATCACATTCTTCAAACTAGAAAGAAAATCAAATAACTGCAAATAGGTTTGAACACTTGGCAGTGAAGAAGCTGGAACATAAAAAAATAACTCAAGAGAAGACTATTGAAGTGTTTGTTGACTGTCATTTGTTTGCTGACAATGGACAGATTAGTTCAGGCAAACACATCATCCAGGATTAAAGCTAGACAAGACCTGGAAACAAACCCCTTTTAATTTCAGACTCAAACATGTTTATTGTTTGTCCATTTTCTTTTTCCTTTTTTGTTCTCTTTTTTGCTTGCTGTCTATCTCTCTGCATGTTTTCAACAGTTTCTGAGTTTTTGCTTGAGACAGAATAGGAAGTACCAAAAGAATCTTGCAAGGTCAATTATTTCAAACATGAATTAGTCCCCCCAACAAGTTAACCCACCTGGAATGGTACTGGGGATGGCTTTGTGTGCTTGAGAGAGAGATGATGTGAGGGTGGTTATTTAACCCTCTGTCTTAGTTTGAAAAGGCAGTTGTCTGCTAAGGAAGGCAGGAGCCTCCCTTGAAATGGAAAATGTAGACCCCCCCTACCTCCAAATTTTGAAATTAAGGCGCTCAGGCAAAGATAAGGGAATAGAAATAGCAGTTCTTTACCAGGAAAATAAAAAAAAAATATATATGTACAAACATTATAAGAAAAGAAACCACTGACAGAGTCAGAATACCACCTGACACCCTGTTGGTCAGGGTGTTGGTAACAGTTCCATTAAATGGTGGCTGCTGTTCTTCTGGATGTGGTTCTGTTGGAGCAGTGATCCTGTAGAAGGGTGTAGGTTTTCCTCTGATGGTCTAGTGGTGGTGTAGATGGGCCTGGTCTTCCTCTGAGAATCCAGTGGGAGAAGGCTCCCCAGGGTGTTCCAGACCTCAGATTTTACCCAGGTAGGAATGCTTGGCTCCTCCCCCTGGGTGGAGCATCTCACAATGAGACGCAGTGGCCTATTAACTGAAGATAAATCCTCCCTGAGGGAGGATTGGTTGTGGAAAAGATGAAGGAAACTGCCCCACCTGGTTTTATCAGGTGGCCAATTAACAGGAGATAACTGCCCCACCTTTGATAGTTGGTAATAGAATACTCCGAACTGAAGACACCCTCATTGCAAGTGAGAGAACAGTTTTCAAAATACGGTTAGTAAGCTTAGACTCATGGATTTCTTGGAAGGAGGGTTTGATGGAGAAGGAGTAAGGCTCAGAATTCAGCAATTCAGACGTGTAAAGTCTTCAAGAACGGGCTTTAATCTAATTACTAAGTTACTTATTTTGGCCATGAGGATGGCATATGTACATCCTGTTTTCAGGCATTTTCCTCTGTTTGTTCTTTTTCCCACCTTCACCACATGCCTCTAGAAGTGGTGCTGCTACAGCAGCATGTGGGACGGATTTGTAGGATCAGAAGACTGATTTGTCTGAAAAATAGGCTGGCTACAGGTGGTTATGTGTAACTTGGGTCAGGCCCCGGTGTGGTTCCCAGTGCAGCCCTGGTGCAGTTGGCCAGCACTGGCCAGGGGTGGTGCAGGATCAGCTGGGAGCAGACGGGGGCCATGTGGGAGCAATGCAAATGCTGCTCCCCAACTCCTGTGTTCTAGAGCCCCCAAGGCCATGGCTCCAAGGTAGGCTGGAGCAGAGGTGTGTTGCTGGGGGCTTTCCAGCAGGCGGCCTGAGTGCAGTGTCAGGAAATGGGCTCGTGTCTGTTTGCTAGACAGTGATGGACACGATGGGCGTCCTGTCGCCTCAGCTCTGATTTCACACGAGGAGGGAGCTCTGGAAGTGCCTCAGACTTCCAGCTTCTCGGCAAGGGCAAAGGTATTACACGAGAGTTTGCTTTTCTGATGATCTCAATTTTGACTGTTTGGAGTGCATTTGCCTTCTGAACTGGCATGCACTGAGGTAAATACATGGGGTACTGCTGGTAACTGTGCAGCAGATCTCTGCAGCAGAGACAGGCTGGTTCTTCAGATGGTTGCTGCTGTCTTTTTAAGGTAAAATCTTTCTAGACACTGTGATTAAGAGAAATGCAAACAGTCATAACTGGCTTGACAGAAATACCTGTCTGAGCTCCTCAGAATCCCTCCATCCTTTACATTTTAATTATGAGTAGAACTTTAAAGTTCCAGAACACTTTCTTCACTAAGGTTAGTTCTATTTTCCATATTTTGCAGGGGCTTTTTTTAGTCCCATAACTTACAAAAGGAAAACCAGTATTTTTTGTTTTTTGGTCTTCCCTTCTTCCTCAACTTTACCTCTTGCATTTCATGAACAGGGATAGTTGAAATAGGGAACTTTAAGAACGTGGATCTATTTTCCATGTGTGGAACTTTCTTGTAATTTTAGGAAACTAAGGAGATTGCCTTCAGTAGCATGGAATGGTATTGATAAATCTAATTGTATATGTAAATTAATTACAAACACATAAATCCACATCTCATTTTGTGGAGATGTCTAGCTATCAATCTAGATATGCTATGCATTAAATATGCATAAGTGTTGAACAACTATTTCCATAGTGGTGAACAGCTGACTGAAATTTGACTTTCCAGAGTGAAATATATTTATTTAGTGATCCTTTATCTAATGCTCTTTGCTTACAGCAAAATTGACAAGATATGAAAAAAAACCCCAACCCTCTGAAAATACACCACTTTGACCGATAATATGATGAAACATCAAATATTAAGTGATGCCTGAGACACGTACTTTTAGGCACATTAGCTTATAGGCAGCAGTGGTGATCTTCTTGGAGGGAGCATTGTTTTAGAAGACTGGCAGTCAGGTGACAGTCATCAGTCTGCTTTCTCCTTTTAGCTTTTGCCTGTGGAAACATGCTATTCAGAATCATTATCTGCATTGCAAATATATTTGTAGTAATTATGCCTCTGCAGGCTAGATGAGCCATTACATTTTTATTGTGGCATAAAAATGGTTTTGAAATCTCTGTTCCAAAGTAATTAGCAAAAGTGAAGGAGGAGATCACGGGGCTGGAATTTTTTATTTTGCTCAAGTAACATGGATTTGCTATAGCAAGTTGGAGAAAGCTGGTGCTTCATTCTGACTTCATCGATACTGTAGGTACAGGAACAGCCATGAATGCTGTGCAGCTGAGTAATGGATTTACTTTGGTGATTAATGCTTATTATCTACTTTACTTCAGAGTTTGATACTTGCTAAACCGATTTTAATACCTAGAAATATGCTGAAATCACCTCAATTTCTTGCAAAATTACTTCTTGTGAATAGGGTGCTGCTTAATGCAAGTTAGAACACGCAGTTGGTGATACCATTAGGGAGTAGGCCTGCAGAGAAGACAAAACCAACTTCAAGAGCTATCGTATGTTTAAGACACAACATGAGTTTGGAGCTAGCAGCTCCCAGATGTAGTGATGCTCTTTTTTTCCAGCACCTAGCATCCTCTGGACAGACACTGTCTCAATTAATCTGTACTTCAGTGCAGGCTCATGGGGCATGCATGGGGGTAAAGGGTTACCAAACCCTAGTCAGATGCATAATTCCTATTAAAGTTAATGGGAATGACATGCCTACATGTTAGTGTGTGCACATGGCCTGATGCTATCCTGTGATGCTGTTTGTGATGGTGTAGGGGTTTTGCAATGCCAAATACACGTTATATTAAGTGTTACTATATTCCCATGTTTGTCTGTTATCGTGATCCTTTTGAAACGCTATACTCCTCCTTTCCCTATCTCACCTGCCATGTTTCTCTTCTCAACCACAAATTGTATTATTTGCACAACCTCTGTTCTCCAAGGACGCCACACTTCTCTTTTTATTCACCCTCCCCTCATCTCCATATGGCAATGTTTTTCTCTAGAGAAGTCCCAGAACAGAGTTGCTGTGTTTTCATTGGAAGAACAGGAGTTACATTTGCCAGAGGGATCATTTACCAAGAGATTTGTGGAGCATCAGCACTATACCTGCCCTGTGACCCTGTGCCAGGGACATTTGCCAACTTCTTTTTCCTCTCAAGGGTCTTGAGATTAGCAGTAGAGAGAAAAAGGTAGCATCCTATAAGACAGACCCTGCTTTTTATCAGGGCTAACAGACCCAGGGTACTGTTAATGTCTTCCACTCTTAACCTCAAGAGCTATTTCAGATACTTCAAAGTCCTTCTAGATTATACTGTGTATCAGTAACCTCAGAGCCAAGCTCTGCAAACCAGTAAAAGGTGTCTTTGGGAAAAAGGCTGCACTGTTTCCCTGTTATACATTAGTTGTTGAGGCACAGATTGCCTTTCTCTGTCTCGCTATGGAAATTGATTGCTGAGTTGTGAATTGAATTGAATCAGAGTCCCAGTCTCTGCAAGAGTATTCTTCCCAGTTGTTTGCAACAGGGCAATTTCCATAGAAGTGGGACTTTGCTGCAGGTGTCTTCTGGCTCTTTTTTTAAGGTTTGGCATAGGTGGCTTAAGCTGGTTAATTTATAAGGAAGGTGAGTGTAAGCACTGCTGGGAAGAGCCAAATGTTGTGGGCAGGCTGTCCAGACAGTGCTGTGCAATCCCTTCTTGCCCTTGGGGCTACAAACTTGGATTTCACTCTTTTTCCCATGCCTCTTTAGCCTCAGTAGTTTTCCAATATGTGTTTGGTAACCTGGAGAACTACAATGAATGTTTTTCCTTAGAGCAGAGAAAGGCAAAACTGCAGGCTAGGCTGCTCTGCTCTGCTCTTCTCTGGAGGTTTATAGCCAGTGAAATGAGTGATCTAAATGTGATGGCTGCTCCTTGTCAGGGGAAGGGGAAGCCCTGTATAGGGAGGAATGCATATGGTAAAATGCCCTTGATGGCAGTGCCTGAGATGTGCACGGAATCAATAGTGGGTGCACTCACGTTCTTAACAATTCTCCGTGTGAACACGGTGACCTTCAGTCTTGTGGGCTTTGCTAGGAGTCTGAGAGCCAAGTACAGTTCAAGCAGCTTGAGGAATATGTCTCGGCAAATTCTGACATGCCTTGGCCTTTTTTCTTGTGCCAGGCGGAGACTCCAATCATCTGCGTGATGCTCCCAGCACAAATTCACCCTTTTAACCTCTTAACACACCTTGTATATGTGCATGCACATCCTCACGCTCTGAGGTGAAAGGGAGCCAGAGATGGCAAGCACTTTTAGGCAGGATAAGTAGGTAATAGTTAGATGGATCTCCAGGGCTGGTAGGTCTGTATTTCATGCAGGCAAGTCGAGTAATCTGAGAAAGAGGAATACTTTAATACTGTATGAGCAAGCCATGCAGGAAACTTTACATAATCTGTGAAACAGAAGGTAAAGTCAGGCCACAAAACTTTGTCGTTATTTGTAAAGGTAATCAATTAACTATTGATATAGTTAAACATGGTATAGCATAGAAAATATTCCTATGAGGAAAGAGGGGAAATGGGGAGGAAAAACCTTGGGATGGCCCCAAAATCTCAGTTTTTACTCTGATGTTAACCTGTTAGTGTTGTCAGCAAGTTTTTATCTCTTGGTGTTTTTCTCCCTCACCCTTGCACAGATTATGTTTAGAATAACCCAGACTGCCTCGTGTATTTTTGATCATGGGGCTCGCTCTTTGTCTGATCCATGTGAATGCAAGGATAATGTGAAATCTGCTACTGGCTGTTTAAGCTTCTGGAATATGATGTTGGGTATGCGAGAGCTCCACACCTTTAACCATCAATTGACTAAGGCATCTCCTCATATGATATAAAATACATTTATTTATTTATTTATTTGTTCCATTTCCACTGCAGTCCTGGGTCAGACTAAAGGCTAGGATTTTTTGTCCTTCTTTCCACCGTCTACCGTGGCCCACAGTTAATGTACTTTCTCTGCCTGGTCAGTTGTTCACAACAAGGTCAACTTGAAAGTTTGGTTGGCATAGACGAGTTGCTTTTTCTCTTGTTATCTGCATTACTCTCCTCACAAAAATACTACTTCAGGTGCAGTTATACCACAAAACCCCCTGCTCTAGCTCTCATCTTCTGCTCTCCCAGCCATAGTTGTAGTTGCATGTGTTTGTAGTAGCACAGCAAAACAAGACATCATCTGGGTTTGAGTGCATCTGTGTAGGGAGGGCTGTTGGAGCCAGTCTCTCACGCCAGCAGCAGGTTCCCACCTTGCCCTAAGAACAGCTCGTGTCACAGTCTGAAGCCTTCCCTAACACCAAGCTCAGGGGAGTGTTGCCCTGATCATCACAGCCTTGTGTTGCACGTTAGCTCTGTGACTTAGGTGCAGCTTACCGAATCTGCCTGGGCTTTGGAATTGGCAGAGTTTTAGTCCTTTCATGTACTCATGCAGGACTAAAAGCAATGAAGTTCTGTCACAAGAGTCTGTCTGCTGCTCGCTGTGATAATTGCTGCCCCTTGAGTAGCAAAGGAAGTGTAACAGGGCTGGGCACAAATAATATTTTAAAAGCCCACTTAGAATTGGACAATTTCCTTAGAAAACTCTTATCTTTTGGCTTTAGGAGTTCTATAGAATGGGTTATACAATGAAAAGCTTCCTAAAGACTTCAACAAAGGGGGAATTAGCCAAGTGCTATTCATAGAACTCTATGTCTGTGCTGAAAAGGTAGCAAGTGTCCATTCTGCAGGGCACTCCCCCACAATAGCCAGGAGTTACTAAGCCTTTCAAAGGCTATAATGCTTTCAGGCTTTGTGTGCCTCCAATCCCCACAAACGACCCTATAGTTTACTTGAGTACTTAGTAGAAAGTGTTTCAAATAGGCCATTTTCCTGAGCTGCCAGTGTGCTAACAGTTTCCCTGACAACTTGGCTATAGTAATTTCTCCTGCTTTTTTTCTATGCCGATTTCCCAAGAACTGGTAATTTCAGTTAATTCCCTCTTGGGAATATGGGAGTGAGATATTATGTTTGTTTTCCTGTGATGAATTCTGCATGAATGATTTTGCCCTGCACGCAGGCTGCAGGGAAGGGAAATTTAAAACAAAGCTTATCAAACAAAAGAAGAAGGGAAATAAAAGGGAAGAAATGGTGAATCAAAAAGCTTTTTAAAGGATGGAGAAGAAAGAAAAGAATATAATTCTTCCTTGCTATGAATAACTTAATTTTTCTTTTATTTACCTTATTTACAATTGAGTGAGTTATAATATAAACAGTTTTTAAATTATTTGTTGAACTTTACACTCTTGTAGCAGGAAAAATATTAGTGTCTGTAGCCTATATATCAAGAATCTATAGTGTAGGCCACATTTTAGAAGGGTTGGTATTTTTAATGGAATGGATCATATTTACAGCTTTTCTTGACTACGGGAGATCTATATGGGCAACTCTGACAGCAACTTAAAAAAGAGAAGATTAACTTTAGAATGTGTTTATCTCAGCTTAATATCATTTGGTGTTGGAGTATATGGGAATTGTGCCTTACTAATCCTAGCTGTAGAGTACTAGTTGTAGCCCAAAGGCTCTGTTAAAACTATTAGTTCTCCAGAGTGTGAGGAAGCATGTAATGCACTTCTGGAAACAGAATGTGTGTGTAGGTGCTGTGTGGTGAAATTCTCCTCACAGAGTATCCCTGCCATGCCTTTCCATCTGGAGTGTGTTCACAGGTGAGCCTTTCTTGTTCTCAGAATGTATCAAGATAATTTTTCATCAGTTCTGTCAGCTGTTGAGCATTTGAAGACAACACAGATACAAAAATGCTGTTAGTGTGGGGCACACAGTAACACTGAGTTATGGCTTCAGAGGTCATCAAAGAGTGAAGAACTGAGGTTTGGTAAAGCATCCATATTTAATGGACTCTGGTTTTTACTTAAGACACTTGAGTTCACCATTAAGATCACAGTTTTCAAAACTATTTAATAATCAGTATTGCTAAATCAGACATTGTTCAGAGTCCAAGATGAAAGCTTCTTCAAAGCAACTGTAGTTGCAAAGTCCCCTTTAGTCCTGGGTTCCCAAGAAAGGCCCTACTGAACTTGCTTAAGTCTGCTTGTCTTCAAAGCATTTCACTGAGGCCTTTGGCATCTCACTAAGGCATTTAGCATCAAGGGTTTAGGGTTTCAGCTGAACTGTGCCCCATTCATCATCACCTGATCCATCACGCAAACCTGGTCTGCTTTAGGGTTACAGAGGGAGATAACAAGTGCGTAAAAACGAGGATGGGAGGTGACCTGATGTGGGGGTTCTCACTCCAGATAAAACCTTTCTGCTTGGAAATTAAAGTATTGCTAGGGTTTTAGCCAGTAGAGGGAGATGTTACACGCGCGTAAATCACACCCTCTGCATCAGGCAGCCGTGCCCCTAGAGGGGGGCACCCAGCCCAGCCCAGCACTCATCGATAGAGGGGCTCCTATTTCCTTGCGTGCTGTGATTGTTTGAACATGCTTTTCAAAGCTGCTTTCTTCTAGGAGAAGATGAAACCAGAAAATTCAGTAAAAATCAAGTTGTTGTAAGAACACATTGTAAGAAGAAAGTTTATTCATTTATTCAAGCAAATAAGTGCTCAGGCAAAATAGGTATTAATGTATACCACTTGCAATGGCACACAAATATTTTCAGGTGCCTGTTACATCACTTTTAAGAGTTGTTCTGATAACACAGTAATTAATACTATGAAATAATGATGAATAATGGTAGCAGTGAGATACAGGAAGTCTGTGGAACAGCTACTAACTGTTATATTAGTGCTGTATAATAACATCAGAGCTAGGTTTGGGACAGTCTTCTTCCCTGCACAGTTGTGCTGCCTGTGTACCTAGAAAAACAAATTCTTTAGTGTAGTTTATTATGGGGTTTTTTGGTTGGTTGGTTTTGGTTTTTTTTATTATTATTATTATTATTATTTATAATGTAGGTGATTAAACATGAGAAAAGGAAAGTGAGAGAACAGTGAAAAATCACGGCAGACTAAATAGTTCTTGTCTTTATAGTGGGATTGATCTGAAGCAGCATAGAAGGGGATGGACCTGGATGATGGCTGCTTACTTCTCAGATGTGTATATAGAGACACAAAAGTATTTAGCCTAAACTGTTTGTTTAGAAGAAGATGCTCTCCATCATGACAATTCTGGGGAAATCTTGTTTCTCTCCATGTGTTGAACAACAGGATTCAAGGTTACAAGAATGAGCTGGATTTTGGAGCTGATACAGTCACAGCCTACACCTCTCTTCTCTATAATAAACAAGATTTCTTGGGAGGTAGGTGGACAGGGTTGCTTCAGAGCATTATCTGTATTAGTTAACTTGTCACCACAACATTAATTTAACAGTTTGGAAGGCCATCAAACTTCCATGAGAATTGCTGTGTTCACTTAAAACATGACTGATGTAACAGCTGATTAATTAAAATCTCCTTGCTTTGTTTATAGCAAGATTAGATTATTTTTATACTATCAGACTACGGATCCAAGAATCTTTTTTCTGTTTTACTGGTACTCATTGTGTTCCTTTGTAACCATACTTTGAAACATCGATAATACTCCATTTCAAATGTGTGTTTGAGTTTGGTATGCCCTATAGTTCTGTTCTTGGGCAGCATCTCACAACCATCTTGTCCAAAGGAAAAAGAAAATAAAATTGAAAAAGGTCAGATACTGCCTCAGGCTTTACTTCAAAAACACATTTCTATTGATGTGCCTGAAAAAAGGCTGCACAATATGACCTTGATATCCTCCTTTTTAAATGCCTGTATTGAATATGTGAAGTGATCTTTGTGTATAATTTTTTTCCTTCTCCCTGTTTTAGAGGCTTTCCTTTTGTTCTTTAGATTACTTTGGATGCTGACTTAGTACTTGTAGTGTTCTCATGGCAGGAAATGTCTGTACATGGAAATCATGCAGCTAGACTTCAGTAATTCCCACACAGACTGTCAGTCCTATGCAGTGACTATGTATACTCTGTCCCCATGTTGGCAAGAGAATTCAATTGTGTTCCTACAATGGGATAGGATTTAAAGCTTTTAGTTGCTTTTGTTTCTTGTGGAAACTATGGCTTCTGGCCATTGGAGTAGAGAGTGACATGGCCTCTTACACAGGACTTTTACCCATGTAAGGGAACTGATCAGACTTGATTTTAAACAAAAATTTCAACCTGATACAGAAGAGACTTCAGGGACTGAACTTTTTCCCCTCCCTTCACTCTCAGCAGCTCAAACTTTAATGTACACTTACAGAAGTTAAGGACTTGGTGAACACTGAGTAAAATGTTAGCACAGCCAGACAGCTTTAATTGGTTTCTGACTACCTCCCTGGCAGACAGTGACCAAATATCCATGCAAGCCAACCTCTTGATAGCATGATAGCACAGTTTCAATAGGGATTATTGCTTTTAGTATTTATGATAAAATTCCAGGCCAATAAGTAGTGAAGGTACTTGAGACAATTGGAGTTTAGACCTTTCTAAGAGGGTAATAGTCAATAATGTTGCATATCCCCCAAAAATTTGATTTAGAAGTAAGATGTAAAGTTAAGTTAATGATCATCTTTTTGGCTGTGAAATATCAGAGACCCTCTCTGCAATCAGTTCAATACTTTATTTGTGAAAGTCCAACCTTATCCTAACTTCATTATAATTCAAGCCAAATCTGCCCTTATCCTTTGTCTCCTTTATCCAGTGCTTACATTTTTCAGGCCTTCTTGCTAACTGCTGTCTTTGGCCATATTAGCCCTGTGGAGTCAATGGAAAGACTCTTATTAAAACCCTTTCCATTTTTCTCATCTAAATATTTTTCCTTACGCTATATGTCTGTGAGGAACACTGATGGTTCTCATGCCCAAGTGGCACTTCTGTCTTTTTACCTGATTTCACTTGGAAAATGATTTTGAAGTTTTAGGTTGTTTATTCAGAAAAGCTGCCTATAATTATCTCATCATATACAGACATAAGCAGTGCTTCAAGAAATTTTTTTCTGCTTTGGTTGTTTTTGATGGCTAGGTGTGTTTATTAGATCCTTGGAACAGTGACAACATCTGTTCTTATGACCAGTGTAGAATTTATGATAATCTGTAAATAATGTATCTGAAAAAAACAACTCTGAAATCAGCAGAACAGAGATTTTCTGTGATGGCTGCTTGACTCCTAAGATAACAGCACTTGGTATGTGGAGGGACGTAATTGTGCTAAATTGTGGAGTTACCTGATAAAAAACAAACCAAAACAATCTACCCTGTACTTGAGTACTTTGACCATATTTTCACCTTTAATCTTTCTTTGTTCGGGGTACTGCTTGCACAGATCCAGTTCTAGATAGGCTTGTCATATTGGCCTTAACAATGTCATCTAGATACAGATAAACTGTTCTACATAGTCTTAAAATACTACAAATGCATTGAGGAGATAGTTCTCTCTTTCCCAGAATTGTATTGTTTGGACTCTTGGCAACTAACAGAGCCTGGGTATGAATTAGCTAGAAAATAACCCCAATATATAGCATATATTAGCAAACAAAACAATTCTCTCAACCTCAATTCTGAAAGTTTCCAAAATGTCTGTTGCAAAATTATCCCATTTCTTGTGGCCATGTATAACGCTTATTGCTTGTAGCTGTGGACAGTTTCATTGTCCCCTATTCCAAAATGGTAAAATTGAGGACAAGTGACCTCCCCTCTGTAGGTTATTAGCAGGACCAGGAGCAGAATTTGGGTCTGTCTGCTTTTCCCACTCCAGTGCTTCTACCCTTTGAGAGAGATAGAGATATTATTCATAAAAGTTGATGAATATTTATTTTTGGGTGTAACTTGGGAAGCTGCATTTGAGTTGGTCAGAGAAAAACTATTTAGCAACTGGGAGTAATTAAAATTTTTTTTTTTTCATAAGTTGTTATGGCATTGAGGGCACTAATGGCCATGCCTAGCTTCCCCAAGGGTTTTCCTTCACCCGGTCCATGGCTCAAGCCCCCATTTCAGCCCAGCCCTGATGATGCTGCTGCAGAGTTAGTCTTCAGCTCCCTGCAGCCCCTCACTGCCTGACCATGGACCTGTACAGTACCTTGAGACAAGTCACAGGAGTTGATCCATTTCCAGATCTGCTTCAGCGTGACAGTTCCTCTTCTCCAGCAGTAGTCAGCATAGGATGCTCTAGGCGAAGGCATAACGTGCTTTTAATTAGTATGTGTGAGATTCTGGTCCTCAAAGGAGCCTCTTCCTTGTTGCAATGCGGTCTCTAAATACTGAGCCTGGGAGCATGTAGTTAGTTGTCCTCCCCCTTTGAAAAAATGGTTACCACAACTTTGTTTTATAAATGTGTAAACCCTAGTAGAGTCTTGCCTAACTTGTAGCTTCGGTGACACTGTCTGACTGTAGGGTTTGGCTGCAATTCTTGTATTAGATATATATGTATAAAAACTTTCTTCTCAGCTCTGAATTTTTCAGCCTTCAGTTTGCTTCAGCATTTTCTTGGCTCTTTTGCTGTGAGGTAACAGAAATGTCTACCTATTTTTTTTTTTTTTTAAATTAGCCAACATTTTACCTACTTATATCACCTTGCCCAATTCATCTTTCTTTAAAATCAACTCTAACAAGGGAGTCAAGATCCTGTCTAACTAAAATCTGGGAAACAAGGCAGATGTGAAAGCCTAGATCTGGTAAGGCTGGTGCTCAGTTCCTCTGTGGCAGCAGAATTACGTCTGAAGTACCTGTATGAAGCCTGGCATTGACCAGACCATTAAAGGTCTTTAGTCCTCACAGTCAGGCACAATACTTAGTTTTCCTGGTCTTGTGCTGGAAGCCTGTAGGCCCCATCAGTCTGGGTTGCTCTGTCATCTGGGATCTCTGGACACAGAGTGGATGCTTTGCTGCAGTTGAAGTAATTGTCAGTTTTTTGTTGAGCTGCAATAACTGTGTCATGCGTCTGTCCAAATTTCAAAGAAATCATGTTGGCTTAGGCAAGTGACTAAATAGATCTCAGCTGTCCAGTGCCCCATCCTTGCTTTTTGTAATAAGCATGTAAATACTCTACGGTTGACTTTTCTGGCATTTGTTTTAGTGCATTTAAAAACAATGAGCTTGACTTTTCTTTCCACACACATTGTGGAGTCACGAATATGCTGTCAGAGGATGTGAGAGGTGCCAAAATGGCAGTCTACTGGGTGCTAGCAAAGGGAACTCGAGGGGATGGATAAGGACGATTCTCCAGGTAAGACCTGGGCCTAGTAAAGTTAAAACTCCTCACTGGTAGTTTCAGGTGTGCTGTTATTACACACAAGCAGTAATAATGCTTTCTATTGAATTTTTCTGGCTCTCCTTTATTGATGTATACAAAAGTAAACAGTCACACACTGCACCTTTCTATTATCGCAGCTGGAACTATTCTTCTGGTATCTTTGAAGGTAGCTCACTGTTCTCTTCTTTAGATCTTTGTTTTCCAGTTTCCTTTTTCAGTCCTCTCTGCTTGTTTGCTCTATTAGCTGCACTTTTTTATTTCTGTTTCTCGGGCCAGTATTTTAAGAGATCAAGATAAACATTTGAGAGGATTTCTATCTGGGCAAGGCAAAACTTTTGTGGCCAGGAAAAACATTTCAGCTGTATGAAACTATTGTGGCTGAAACCACAGAAGTAGCAGGTGACACAGCAGTGAACAAAACACAGATATTCTACACAAATATTAAATACCAGGAAATGTAAATGACATATCTTTGTTGCAAGGTTAACTGCTATTCTTGCTTATGTGGCAGCTCTGCTCTGCCCTGAGAGCAGAGACTTCTCAACAGCTCCAGAATTTGGACAGCCTTCAGTGGGCATTCTGGGGTTCCTTTGTGTTACCTTAAGCTTTCTTGGCATTGTAGTCCCTGCTATTTTGTACTTGGTGTCCTGTTCAAAGTTAGCTCAGGGGTGTTTCATGCCTGACAAAACCCTGGAGCTGTATTCCCTCACTTCTGTCTGTCCACTTGCTTAAATAAGCCCATCTGTATCTTTTCTCTGGCAGACGCCCACCCATGAGACAGAAGTCCAAACTGCTGAAATGCATTCTCTGTTCAAAAGAAGCCTGTGATACAAATGGGCCTGTTGTCTTATGACAGTATAATCTTATAAAACAGTGCACTGACAGGATATCATAAGGATGTGTACATGTCTGTTCACACAAGGACTTTTTTACAATTTTTTTATTATGAAAGGAGAGTGATCAAATTTAAACCCACTTGTTAGTTCAGAATAATCCTGATGAGTGAGTATTTACTGATCATCCCTTCTCAAAAATACATTTTCAGACAACTTTGAAATAAAATACAAACAATGAGGACTTCATAATATTTTTATCTGAGTGAAAAATAAAAGAAAACTAAATTTGAAGGGATCAGGAGTTATTACTGACAAAATCACTGGTGAGAATAATTCACCATGTCTATGCTGACTAACACCTCTGCTTTTGTTTAGGTGGAGAAAGCGGAAGGAAATGATAACCAGATAGCCTGACAACAACCTCTGCACACAGATTCTGTCTCTCTGGAGGAGGTGCTACTTAGTTTACTGTGCCATTAAAGTTCAGATCAGTTCCCTGTTGTGGCCACAGTTTAGGACAGCAAAGCTGTGTTTCAGTTTGTACAGCTTTTTCTAGCCCACCTCAGCAAAATGAGGTCTAGATGCAACACTGAACTTCTGCTACTGGTGTCTGAACTGCATCTGGCTATGCCAGGAGGGATTCATTGTGACTGCACACACATGTCTTAGTTCCTCTTCTGCTGCACCACTGCCTTGCAGTCAGTTGTGCATCGGTGCCCTGCACCTTCCAAAGGAGGAGATGGGGCACTGCTGCCATCATCTCAGCCCTGCTCTTGTGTCCTGCTGCCTCACAGAGCAGGGTGGGTAGCCAACCTGGATAAAAGCTCTTTGGCTCCTGCTTTGTGCTCTGCTGTGCCTCTGCTTTAGATAGATGAGTACTGTGAGCGCTGTACGTACCACTTCCTGTTACACGAGGCAGAAGTATCAGCCTAAAAGGGGTTGTTGGTATTATTTTCCCACACTGAAGTCAAAGGTAGTCTGCTGTAAAGCACTTTGCTGGTGGGGCTATTTCAGTTCTAATCCTGCCATAAGTACATCTTCAGGCTGACCTTACGGAGACTGGTATGTGAACATGGTTTTTGGAGCAAGCAAACATGAGAGAGAAAAATGTGAGAAATAACACATTGTGTCCAGAACACTTTCCTGTCAGATGTTTTCATTAATGAATTAAGCCTTAGGATTTGAAATGCAACCCCAGTTTACAACTTGAATGCTCTGATTTCTGAGCTAATTTCACTCTCAGTTCCTTTGAAGACATCAGTTATGGGGTAGGCAGTATATGAGGTATTGAAAAGGAAACCTTCTAGATTTCCAGAATGCAGAGTGTAAGGTATCTAAGTATCCAGCCCGAAGATTCTGATTGTATATGATGGATCACTGATGGAAACTCAGCCAAAGAATTTGGATAATGTGCTTATAATCACAGAGGGTATTTCTAACAGTCAGTGGTAAAGCCCCTGTCTCTTAAGTGACAATCTTATGCTTTGACTGTGGCATCATTCCCTTCTTCATAAAGCATTACAGAATAGAGAGTACAGATTTATTCTAAATCCTCCATAGATAATTGACTTTTGTGCTGTGACTTAAGTACCTTTTAGGATCTAGTGAATTGCTTTAGCCCTAAATTAAAAAAAAAAAAATCTAAAACTATTACGCAAACCAAAGTCAGATCTTAATGGTAACAGAGATAGTAAAGAGGAGATGCATTGAAGTATGGAGGCTTGCCCTTCGAAGGCTGTGGACATGTGTATTCATTTGGCTGAGAGTTTGGAAAATAACAGTGTGGTGGGGCGAGGGCAGTGTGTAAATGCCTGTATGGTTTTATTCTTGGCTTGTATTTCACTGTTAATGGACATACAGTATGTGATTCAGTTTCTCTGAACTGAGTGAAAAGGCCACAGGTGCCAAATTTGAGAGTGCCTTTTATTGCCACCTCAGATCCAGAAGCACCACAGACACTCTGAAGGTGTTTGGGAAGGTACCGCTGTGCCTGTGATACATGGGGAGCTCCACCCCATCTGCTTGCTTGGAAGACTCCACAGTAAGTATTTACAGAAAGTTCCAGACTTTCTGGACCAGGGTCTGAGCAGATCTGCTGGTCTGAAACCTCCCTGTAGCACAGGAGACATCTGGTTTCTTCCTTTTGTTTTTCTAATGGCCCGTGCTAAATCCCAAATCTGTGAGTGCTTATGCACGGACTTTACTACTGTAAGTAATTCCATTCAACTCAGTAGGGTTGTTCATAGTCAAGCTAAGCATGTGTGTTCAACGTTTGCAAGATCAGACACTGCAGAATCTGGCTGCTGTGCCATTTAGGGCTGGCAATTCCATTCCTGAGGCTCTGGTGTCCTTGTATGGAATGATTTCATTTTATACAGACTTCACTTTTTTTTGTTTTCCATGTGTCAGCCCTCAGTACATGCACTATTAGTACATACCAGAGCAGAATACTTCTTCCTTAGATACTGTATGAAAAGAAAGCAAATTAAAAGTGCATGTAAATTTAAATTCAATTCCTGTCCAGTGTGATGTCCTGTGCAAAATATTCAGAATACTTCAATGCTGAAACAACAATCATCACTTTTGACAAAGAAGAGGTCTGCCTGGTCTATGTTGTATTTTTTTTTTCTTTTAACTGATTTGTAACATGTAAACTGCTAGAAACCACAGCAAAGTTTTGGGATGTGCAAATACAGTGAAAAGCAGTTCTGCTCAACAGGAACTTGCAGTCAAGCATCAAGTTGTGACAGCCTAAGAGGAGACACAAAATTGTCTGGATTTGGCCAAAAAGTATTGAATGAAAGCACAAAATGGATAAGGGGAAGCCTTAGGACATGTCAAATTACGGGATTAAAGCTTGTGTTTTGCATAAGGTTTAGATATGAAGGAAAATACAATCATAGAAAACAGGGCCAGAGACCTAGTTACTCATTGCTGTCCCAATTGCTTTCAGTTGTCATCTTCCAGAGTGCTCACAGCTCCCTCCAGTTTCACATTGTTTGCAGATGTAGTAAGTCTCTACTAGCTTTCACATCACAAATACATATATTGACTAGCTGAGGTTCTAGAGCAGTGTTCTGCATAATACAGCTTGATTTCTCATTGGTAACTTATCATTCTGAATATTTTTTCGTATTTTGTACCTGTCTTAAGATGTTGACGTAGCTTGTCTATGAGACTGTCATGTGACAGAGCATGAAAGCCTCAACAAGGCAGCAATCCAACAATCGCTCATGCCTCCACTGGATTTTAGGCTTGCTGTTTGCCTTAAAGAAAATTAACTTGGACTGAAGTGATTTGCTACTGACAAATCTCTTCTGATATGTCTTTATCTATGAGGTGCTTACATAGGAGCTGAATGGTTTGTTCTGATGTCTTTCCAAGAACTTAAGTGTTAGGCTAAGTGCTCTGTCATTTCTAGGGTCCTCCTATCTCTCTATTTTTACAGATAAGCACTGTATTCACCCTTTATCAAAAGCCTCATCCTTCCTCCACAAGCTCTGAATGATAATTGCTAATGGTTCTGAAATAGCTTCAGGCAGTTCCTAAAAATATTTTGGGTCAAACTTCACCAGGCTCAGATCAAACCCAGAGTCTGTTCTCTTTCCTTCCTTGCTCAAATCATGGCTGCTTTGTTAGTTATATTCTGTCTAATCCCCAATGATTAAAAGTGTCTGCTAAACAGATTAGTGGCCTACAGTGTCACTGCAGGGTTTATGTTGTTGCTGAGTACAGGTAGTAAGTCAGCTTAGTGAACTAATAGAGAAGCCAAGAAATTTTGGAGATCTTGGAAGCCAGAGCAGGGTACTGGGTAGAAAAGTGACACTGGAAAAATTCAAAGGTTGGGGATGTGGTGAAGGAAGGGTTTTGCCAAAGTTATTCTGACAGTGGAACTTACCTACAGCCCCAAAGACCACAGAAGGGAAGATTACAGAGTCTGCAGTAGTGCACGGTTAAACATCAATGTCTCTGAATGCAGCGGTGTCTTGGAGAGTTTTTTTGGCTTTTTTGGAAGAAATGGAAGACTTCAGTGTAGCTTGGATCCAACGCTCCGAATAGAAGGCCGGGTCACTTATGCCTGTAGTGGGTTTGAGATGCTAGGGCCTGTTCACAAGTGACAGAGTGGCCACATCCGTGCTTCATAAGATGTAAGAGTTAGTTCTGACCACCTCAGGTATTTTGAAAGCACTTAAGCTCTGGCTATGCTGAAATTTTAATATATTTTTGTTGAAATGTACTGACTGTCACTCAGAGTGGAAATAGACAAACATAAAAGGGACTGCTACATGACAGTTTATAAAATTATGTTGGGAACTGTTTCATCCTCTATCCTCTACTTTCTGTGGAGAGAAGCATAAAGATCAGTGCTATAGCTCTTCTTATGAATGTTCTTACCTGAGTGGGAATCATTTAGAGACAAAGTTTTGACAGATCAAGTCTCCAACTTGAGACCACTTGCTCTTGAATACTTTAGTTAGTTACAGAAACTGCTTAGTTATATGAAGCCTCATTCTTCCTTTTTTTCTCTTTGTTAAGATAGTACTTGAGCGTGGTTTTCTCTTCACTCTTTGTTTGTAAAGACTTTTAGTTACAGCTCGATTAAAATGTATCTAACTCACTAAAAAGAATATTTATCTCGTTTTCTGTTCTTGTGAAGAGTGTTTGGAAAGCTAACGCCCTTCCACAAAAACATACTCAGACATCACACTCTGGTTTCAGTTAACTTGTATTAATTATGCTACTAGCTTTCTAACAGTTAATTACAGTGCCTGATCTTGTTACCAAGGATGATGAAACTGATTCAGCTGCTAAACAAAGAGCTTTGTGGGGTTTTTTTTCCACTTGCTTTTTTTCCAGCATTTCTTTATATTGTCAGTGTGCAATTTGTTCTGATTTATTTAGTTATTACTTGTCCATGCAGGCTACCCTGTGGTGGTGATTTTTAACTATGGACACCTGAAGTATTCCACACTTATTTATGAAAGGATACCAAAGTCTAAACATTACGGGTACTAAGTAATTTGCAAAGCAGATACACCTTCATTTTTCCTGTTGAAAAGCCAGAAATTACTTTCTGATTGGAGACACAGAGATAATGATTGAAGTAATTTTCTTGTTTGTGCACTCTTCCTGAACAGATGTGGTTTTTCATTTTGACTGTGGTCGTTTATCAGTTGTTGGTATGGAGAAAGCATATAAGTAAACTATCTAATAAAAAAAACTGATAAACACCAGATACTGGAAAAAATGGATAATGTGTTTGTGGAAAGGGAGGGGAAATAATCTTCTATTTCTTAATTTTGCTACTACTCAAATTATCTTGACTATGGCTGTTGTCAGCAGGTGAAAGGGTAGCTGACTAGAGGAGCAGCATATTCTTCTCATGTATTATAGAAAAAACTTATGGTACCCAGTGGTTTGCTGTAGTCAGATGAGCTGCAGAATTAAATAAAAGTTCTGTGCACTTACAAATCATTTATTTTCATGGCACAGTGCAATAATACAATTCAGTGGTAAATGAAATTATTGCATTTACCAGTGAAGAGACAAAATGTCTATTGGTATATGTCATAATGACTTTTGAAATCCTAGACAATTAAATAGATTTTAAAAAGATAAAGATCTTCAGGCATACAAATAAGTTGTCACTATGGCAATCAATGAAATGTGGTGCTGTCTCCTGCTGGTAACTGCAGCTAACAGTTGAGATCTACAAAACAAGACAGAAAAAATGTCAGTCCCTAATCTAGGAAAGAGCAGTCAGAAGAAAGATAAAGAGTGCATCAAATATAGACAAGATAACCGCAAAATGGAAAGGAATGACTGATGCCCTGTGTTATCTGTGCATGGTACTTGAGTTGCAGCAAGTGATGTTTGGACTGGATGCAGGCAAGGCCTCATTCAATAGTTGAGGTAATTATACTTTCTGCAGCCTTTAGGGGGGAAAACTGCACCATCACTGTATTGAGAATCATATAGGTACTGCTGATTTAGTCTCAGGGCTCAGAGAGAGACTTCTATATGAGGTTTCTTCTGGTCCTGTGTTCTGTGATTTCCTTTAAATGGGGCCCAAAGCAGCACCCCTTCAGGCAATGAAAACAACAAGGGCTTACTGAAAGGCAGCAGACTGCTGTGTCTCTGAGCAAGGCTGACATGTCTAGGGAATCTCCTAGGTGGTTAAGACTTGTCTGGTTGTCTTCAGTCTCAGGAATACACATAAAGAGGCTGGATTATGTATTTGTACATGAGGAAATAGACATCTTACAAGAATTTCCTTGAAACCTTGGGGGAGAACCCCCAAACAGCAACCAACAAATAAAATATTAATTGCTATTTGTCAGATCAGTATATTTTTAGGACTCCTGCTGAAATGTGTTGGGGCACTTTAATCCTACTTCAAGGAAGGAGCTAAGAGGATGGGCTGGAATCAGCTAATCTTATGCATGTGAGTGTTGTGAAAGGTGATGCCCACATTCTTCGTCACTAACTGGTTTGAGTCTTCCTCCTCCACTAACAAGTCTCTTTCAGGCAAGAAAATTTCTGTTTGAACTTCATGGTGTCTGAACTTGTTTCCTGAGGCCTGAGCTCACACCTTGAGTGCTTTTGTTTGTGAAATCCGTAAGATGACATATCTCATCTCCTTATGTTTGGCTCCAGCAGACGGAGGTGTGGAACCTGCAAACAATCACAGGAAAAGAAACGTACATGCTAGATAATGGACTGATGCAAAATGTGTAACCTATGTATGATATATTTCTTACCTTTTAGAATTTTAGTTCCAACGGTATCGAAGAACAGTGACATTTACACCATAAAAGACATTTTCTGGTGACCAGTGATGGTCTGCCTGATTTAGAGTATTCTCTGAAATCAGCATTTGTGACTTTGTAGAGAAATATTCTCTGTCTTCTCCCTGTGGTAGATCTTGTACGTTAGACTAATCTGTGGAGCTTTCAAATTGATTTTATTTAATCTAGAAGGAATAAAAGGTTTAAATTACATCTATAGCAGCTGATACTCAGTGCTCAGTATGCAAGATGCTGCCTTGATGAGCTATAGTAAGTCTAATATTTCTTCTCATCTCTCCTACTTTGTAAGTTCTTTAGATGCAGCCATACATCTAAGAATCAATCTAAGATTCTACCAGTCTAACAATCTAAGAGTCATTTAGTTTGGAAAAGACCCTTATGATCACCGAGTCCAACCATAAACATTAGCATAACAGCTAAGTCCACTGTGTCCCTCAGCACCACATCTACTCATCTTCTAAGTACCTGCAGGGATGGTGACTCAACCACCACCCCGGGGAGCCTGTTCCAGTGCTTGGTAACACTTGAGAGGGTGAAAGAGTGTAATGGGCAAAACATTTCCTCCTCAGAGGAAAGAGTTCACACTTAGTGAAGTCACAGACATTTCTCACCAGTTTACTTGCTGTGCAGTAAGGAGCCACTTCAGTTATGAATTACCACGGGCAGTCAGAAGTGCCAGATTTTTGGAAGTATAAGCATTTTAGTTATTTGCTGCCGGGAATGTGGGATGTGGATTGCAGAGAGCCAAGTGAATAATCCAAATCTGGCACAGGGATTTGGGCGAGGATGTGTTCCTAACAGGGCTGGTTTTTTCAAATACGTGTTTAATGATTTAGGTTGAATTACTTGAAGTTTAGATTTGGATTCTCAAAGATACACAACTGCCCAAATTTTTGAGATTAGGAATTATGCACCTGAAAATAGAGAGGGGTGAAGTACTACTGACAAGTACTGTTAAGTGATTTTCTGTGCTGCTCTGGTTGATAGGCATGCTGGTGAAAGTTCACTGGGAGGTTGGAATAGGAGTGAATGTGTTTTTTGCATGTATTTGAACGAGCTGTTCTTGGCGCAGCTCTAAGCAGAGCATGTTTGTACCTGCTCTCATTTTAAAGGTGTAACTGGACTCAGCACTTGTTTTTTTCTTTTTCTTTAGTTTTATTTTCCAGTGGGATTATAAATACATGACATGGTGAAAGTACGATAAATCTGCCATGTCTGCTCTGAATGCAGCTGTCTGCAGAGAGATACAGCTTAAGTTAAGCCCGTCTGAGGTAGTTCTGTTTATGCCAAAAATGACACTCTGTCATTTTAATGACACTATTTTAATACAGAATTCCATCTTTTTATCCTTCTTAAAGCCAAGAAGACTAAGTGGGATGTAACCTTGTGACAGTACCTGTGTGTGTGTTGTAGGAAAGAAGGGGTTTTTTAAGGCTTATGTTTAAAAGGAAAGACCAAATCATTCTTCTGCTAGTAGGACTGACTGTGAGAAAACTTTGCTGAGTGTAGTTCCAAGTTCTAATTTTGCTTATTTGTGCTTATTTAAATCTAACATATTTGCACTGAAGTCATTGGAGCTGCACGGAATTAAGCGATTGCAGAATTTACATCAAATGGTCCCCAGAACTGTTTGTGCTGCTGTAAGCAGTTACCATTCATAACAGTAAATGAGCTAATATGTGTATGGGAGATTCTTTTTGGATAGTGTGAGATACAGAGACTGTCAATCCAATTCTCATAAATGGAATTTTCTACAGCAACACTGAAAAGAAATCACATTTCCTCTTAGTGGAACTCAGAAAACTTACAGATACAGGAAATTCACTTGTATATTAAAAAAATAATTTCCATCATGGGTATCTGGGTGATATTCTGTGATCTTTTTACAGTCCTCAATAGAGGCATAAAGCTGACAATCTTTCAAGTCATTTCTGTCAGACAAAATAGGCCTAATGTTAGGAGTGCCTGTTACTGCAAAACTAGCCTTTTCTGTTTCTGGTCCAAGGAGCAGAAACAATGTTTTATTTGGATTGTCCTATCTGTAGGGAAATAATAACTTGTGCATACAGCCTTTGAACTAGTTAGGGATTTGATGCATCGTTTTGGTAAAGGAACAGTATTCCACGCAAAGAATTAGATTAACTCTGTCTGACATTAGATGTGATGTGCTCGATCAGAGTTTTCCTTAGGCAACAGCAAAACATAAAGCTAAAGGAAATCAAAGCAAGAATCGAAACCTTTTATGGAAAGCCATCAGGCTCTTTTCTGCCTTGCAACTTCTCCCCCTTTCTCTGATTAATAGATTGTATTCATTTTTTATTGTGAATCTTTAGTATCTTTAGTCACCTTCAGCTGAAAAGAGCACCACCACACTGCAAAATACATGTTTCTAGGAAAAAAGGTATTTCTTGAAGTCCAAGTCTGATCTCTTTCTCCTTCATTAGAATAGTGTAATGTGTATCTAATACTGGCTCTTCAAGAGTGTTGAGCTTATAAAGACTGTTGTAGTCACTTGCACTTATGAGATCCAAAATATATACCTAGCATATCCAACATGTATAGCACTTAGTGTGTGAAGATGCCACATAAGTAATAAATTGCATTAAAAAAAATGAAACTGATATTTAACCATGAGATAGGATGCCTATCCGTGTACAAACATATCTACTGGCCAAGTTAGAAAATAATTAAACTTGTCTGACTACATACAGGAAAAGAAATTAAGTTTAAGTGCTTTCATGTGCATAGAAACAAACAGAAAGAAGTCCACGGTCAGTCAGATTATTTTTCATGAACAGTATTCTTTGCAGGAAGAGCGGAAAGATAAAACCCAGCTTGAAGCTTGGATAAGGAGTTATTAAATGACTTGTTTCTGCGAAGCTGTTCCAATAAGATAACATAAGAAGCAAACATTATAGGCACAGTAGTCAATATCCAGAAGGTTGGTTTCAACCTGGCAGCAGGGGTTTGTGTGACACAGGCTCAGGCTGCCAGCATGAAACTGTCCTTTGGTACAATATAGAACACTGGATGCAGATCAATCTCTGCTAGCAGAAGTAAAGAGAGAGGCTATAGTGCTTTTTCTAATTCCATATAGATGAACTCAGGCCAACTGTTCAATTTCTTTATGCCTGTCACTAGTCTTGGCCAACGTGACTAAACCCAGGTCTGACACTAAAAGCTAGAGTGGATAATGGCCTTTGGCTGCTTGGCTGTTATGTTTGTGCTCAGGATCTTTGTGATGTGCCATCGTTATGAGTAGCTACAGACACTAAATGTACAGGCACTGTGAACAGCATCCTACCAGCATCCAAAGTCCTTTTCTGTAGGACCTTTGCTGTGCTCCATGCCCATGGAAAATCTAATCTTCTAGTTTGCAAGATGCGTGAATGCCATCCTGTGAGTATTTTGCCAAAATTCCTTGACTGACAAACATATTTGTTCGTGGGCACTTGCAAAGCTGTGTTAGTACGTGCCTGTCAGCTGCACTGCGGGACCTGGCCACACACATGGCCTCTGCTTGCCACAGCCACGAGGAGAGGAGTGTCAGTTTAAACTGCTCACTGTGGTGCAGTGGGGATGCACACAGCTGCATAACACAGAGGGCCAATGGGTTGTCACATGCTTTCCAGAGTCAGGACCACTTTCAGTGCTCTCCTAGCCTCCTGGTGTGCTTCTCAGTGGAAATTCTCAGTCCTTTCCTTCAGTCTGTTTCCTTAGGACACACCCCTAGAATAAGTCGGTCTTAAAAAGTCAAATTTTTAATTCTCTGCCTACCTTCATACATCTCACACATTGCAAAGGAGGAGGAATATAGATTACAGACTTCCTTAGTGAGAAAAATTTGTGCTAGAGTAATTTGAACTGCCTCCCCTTGCTCTTACTGTGTCTCTTTCAAAGTGTGGGTTTAACCTGACTTAGGACAGAGCTGTTCCTGCTGTAAATGAAGTCCACATCCCCCTTCTCAGCGTGTATATGCCATCAGGGATAATACCTCAAATCCGTCCTCAGTGGGCACTGCCAGCTGTTCTCCTTCTGGGTCTTAGAAGGTAGGAGTGACAAGTGACAACATGAGTGACAACACTGGAGTGGCATCATTGCCAGGTTTATCAAGAACCTGTCTATTCTGGAGGAGAGCAGCCTGGATTGTATGTTTTCTTCACTTCTCAGTAAGGCTCTTGCTGTGCCTTTACCTAATGTGTTTCTAGCAGAGCCCACTTTTTCTTTGCAGGCTTCAGCAACCATGTAAATGTGTCCTGCAGTGGGATCCAGGAGGCACTATGAACCTAAGGGATCCAAGAATCCTTTCCCAGGCAGAAGTACGGTTTTGAGATGGAGATTTTGTCTGGCAAGGTGGGCTAGGAAGTGAGCTTTTCAGAAAAGAGTGGTGGTGTCTGGGTTCCTGGGTGGAGGAATGCTAAAAAGCAACTGCAGTTTATACTACCTGAAGAACAAAGACACTGTAGGATAGTTGCTGGAGGATTGCTCTTATCAGGACCAGTCATATAGAACCAGTGCTGGCAATCTACTGGCAAAGTATGTCCAAAGAGTACTTAGTTTCTACCATCTTGTATTAGTTACACAGTCTGGACTTTGTTACCAGGAATCACATTTGGGCCTGCTAATAAAGGTGTTTTGAGGTGCCCCAGATTTATGGTGGGCAGCTTGCTTGAGGACTGTAGCAAGGATAGAAGGAGTGGCCTTTGATTTGTCCCTACCTTCTTGCCTGAAAAAAACACTCTAGTAGTGCTGAGTGACGTTTTCATCCCACAAGCTTGGTGTTGGTGAGGCATCTCTGCACTCGAAACAGCATGCAAAGCAGCGAGGCATCCTGTGTCAGCAGTGTGCAGGTGACATTCAGGGCTCTTTCACCAAAGCCAAATAACTTTGCTACAGCTGGGCTGAAAACACAGGTCTGAGGTGCTGTCTGTGGGGTTTAGTCAGTATGATGGGTTAAGCACAATCCTTCCTCTCTGTTATAGTAAGTCCTGCTGGTTTGGGCCGCTCTGCTGCTCCTGAAGGCAGCTGCAGCTGAGGGGGAGCTTTTCATCACAGAACCCTCTTTCTCTCTGCTGAGCCTCACAAGCACAGGCACAGTGAGCATGCATAATGGGTAGCTTATTTAGTAACGTGAAGCTCAAGCAACACAAGTGCTCCTTAACTCACAACCCTTTTTTAAAAATTTAATTTATTTTTATTTTTTTCTATGAATTGGTAATAGTAACGGCAATGGCAACAGGTACCAGCACTGGAAGTACTGGTACTGATACACACATCACATGTTCTTGAGCAACTGCTCCATTGGATCTAGGACATGGAACTTTTATTGCCTTGTGTCTCCAGCTGAAATTTTTTTCTGTATTTGAGCAGTATATAGCACAGACATAGCCAGTACTTCAAAGACTGTCACATAAACAAGTCTTGCAAATAGGCAGGGTAGGTAAACAAGGGGGATATTTTTGATCTCTGTTTATAACAAGTTGTCACTGTATGTCAGCATTTTCACTGATGTTAAGTGCAGGGGATTGGAAGTGAAGAATAAGATAGCTCAGGGGATGCTTATGAAGAGCTTCAGCTAAATGAGAATCTGCAAGAGGAAAGCACAGGGCTCCAGTTAGAAAATCTAATGGAGGAGATAGAAGAGTCTGATGTGATGGGCAAGCTGGAGATGCAAATAAAGGTGCAGTGTTGCAGCAATTGTAGCTGAACTACTGGGGGCTGCCATGGTCCCCTCTCCTTTGAGGGCTGAGCCAGATGAAAATGAATCCATTTTTTTAGGATTGGTTTTCAGCTGGCTCACCTCACCAACAACTGCAGAAGCAGCAGTGCTAGCACAGGAGAGGTAAATGGTAACATGCAGAGGAGAGCAAGACTGCAGCAGCCCAGGTGCAGATCAAACCACATAGCTGTGGGATCACACACCAGCCTTCTGACTCTGAGTCAGAAATAATAGGTGCAAGGGAAGCAGTCTCACAGGTTAGGAGTTAATTTTTGTTCACTGCCGTGAGCTCTGCAAAGAACCAATATAGTCTTGCTCTCAGGGACTAGATTTGAACAGAGCATTTCAGTGGTAGAAATAGATAGTGGTATATACTCCCTTGCATGGAACAATGTGCAAAACTCAAAACTTGGTAGTAGCAGTAAGCTCTAGAATTGTAACTTGTCTCTGGCCTAGACATCTCGAGAGAACAGTGATATACTTGAGTTATTTGGGGTGCAGCCTCTCACAGGGGAAAATCCTTTCCTCTGTAGCCACAGAGAACATAAAGTAGCCAAAAATATCTGATTACTGTTGCTTCTGCTCTGAGACACAATGGAATTTATAATCTCTGTTGCAAAGCTGTCCTATTTTAGTGGAACCATTTTTCCCCACTCTGGGTCTTCTCCAAAAAGACTAGAGTCAGAAGGATTTTATATTAACTAAAAACTTGGAAGAAGGAAAGCCAGATATGCTCTTGAAAGCTAATCATTCTGACTGTAGAAGAAACTGTTTTCTAAATAACATAAGTCCTTGCAGTCTCCTAGTGCCAGAGTTCTTTGGGGAATTATTCTAAACTCTAGTCCTCAGCAAAGTATCCTTTCCTGCAGCCAAGTATTAGAGTTAAACTCCAAGCTTTATTTTTATCTACAGTTTTCTTGGCAAATTGTGAAGCTTATGTTAGGCATTTTATTTCCCATTACAATCTTCTATCTTTGGTTTGTATTACACTTTGCAGAGCTTACGGTTTATACAGGGTTTTGGGTGGGTGACATAAATTCTAATAGGCTTTTATATAAGGTAATTTAGAAGCTTAAACAAAGAAAGCCATATTCTGTGCTGGAATATTTGTGCAGAGCTTTGCTGAACTTATGTTAATGTTGAATTAACAACTATTTTCAGTAGTGTTTTGTTTTTCTTTCAAATGGAACTGTAATGGAGAAGAAGGTGGAGAGCAAATTTCTCACTGAAATGCAATACAACAGTAACAAATACCTTGGGTGATCTGAGAATAGAGACCAAACTTGGGGCCCTAACATTGTCATTATTATGTATATTTTCTTTAAGAAACCAAATCCTAGAAACTTTTTTTTTAATAGACAATTTTGGTGTGCTAAATTTCTGGGATATATTTGTCTTTAGCTACCATAGGAATTTTTTATTAAATAGAAAAAAATTGTGTATAATGATTGCAAGACTGTACATTCTTATTGTCCCTTGCAATTAGGGATCAAAAAGCATGTTACAATTATTGGTTGTACTAAGTCAGAACTGAATGTGTAAACATGATTTCTGTATCTGCTGGTGTAAATTAATGATTTATTCACAGCTTAAGCGGGTCTGATTATAAACAACGCTGCCAAAATCACTCCAAACTACACCACAGAGCTGAAGATAAAAGAATTGTCTCTGTATGTTTTTACTTCTGACAGAACAATATAAATAAAAGCTTAAGACAAATGCTGATGGGAAGATAAGGTGGAAAGCCAAACAACACTGCATGTTACCTTCAAACTTTAGCAGGCTGGTGGTGGCACCTTTAAACTGGGAAGTCTCATGTGGGTTTGTTGAACAGACTTCTAGTACTGGTTTAGATCCAGAAACTGGGAAGGAATAAAATAAGAACCATCTTTTGGCTATAAATGGCAGCTCCCATAAAAGGCAAAGGAGAGTCATAAAATGTCAGCAGCTATCTGGGGGTACATCTCTGTGGACACTTTCTCACCAGAGGGATCAGCCCCAGCAGAGTTCCACGCTAATGTGCCAATTTGGTTCTCAGTTTAGAATAGTCTCATGCCTGGTCAGCTCCTTTTCTTCCATCCCTCCCTGCACTCTTCTGAGGTGATATACTGCTATTGCTTAGGCTGTACATGGGCTGCTTGACACAGATGCCGTCAAGCCAGGGTAGCCAAGATGATTTACACAAGCTGCAAATCTTTAGTAAGGAAGATTCTTGCTCAGAGTATGTCTTGTTCAGGAAAGAATCAAACAACAGAGACTGTATTTGGCTTTTTCTACCCCTTCTACATCCAGGGCAAGATGGTTTTTTGCTAGATACAGTTATTACAGGTCTTTATAATCAAATATTTTTGGAGTATTGGAACTAGAAATATGGAAGAAAAAAATAATTTCTAAGCTGACATAAAACAGGCTTCAGGAGAGCTACGTGCTGTAAATGGGATCTTGAAAGTGTGTATATATTAATTTTAAGTGCAAACATGCCTTTAGATCACTCACAGGCATCATCAAAGTTGGCATCTTAAAAATCAGCTTAGTCTAGCTTGTTTTATATAATACTGCTGTTGTCCTGTGATATTTTGAACTTGTGGCAGCATTCTTCCTTTGGTGCCATAGGAACTTCCATTGTCCTGGAGATGGTGATAACATTTGTTTCCAAAAATCCTCTTATATACATTGATAAAATCCTTAAATCAAGATAGTGAACATTATGTTTTGTTTTTTTGTTTTTTATTTTTTAAGAAGAAAGAATCTGAAAATCTGTATCAAAATTAGAGATGAATAGAAATTCTGAGCACCTCTTTAAAAAGTACTAGTCACTCTGCTGATGTGACTCAGAGCCACTGCTTTCAGTTAATATTCCTATCGTGGAATTAATATTCATGTCACTTTCAAGAATCACAGTCATAGAATTGGACTGGACTCTGAGCTACCCCATGGGCTGATGTCACTGCCCATTGCAGGGGCGTGGAGGAGATGACCTTTAAAGGTTCCCTCCAACCCAAACTGTTCTATGATTCTGTGATACCACACCTGAAGAAGTAGCACAGGGATAATGGTTTTGCTTTTACTTTAGATTGAGAATACTTTCGCAACAGTCACCAACGTGAGCAAGAGTTTTGTAACTGGGACCTGACTTGAAATGAGAGTTATGAGTTAGGTTCAAGATTTATGCCTATTTTCTTGGGTTTTTTCCCAGGTTTGGCTATTTGAAATTTAAATTGCTACTAACACACTAAGTAAAGAACCTAGATTTTCTCAAATTTTGGAGTATCTGCTGTAACCCATTTGGCACATGGTGGCAATTTAGTCAGTAATAAAGACATCTGGTTACAGAAATAAAGCATTTCATATTAAGTAGCCCAGTTTAAAAGATGCAAATAATTGTGTCTTATAAAAGTTTTTCCCCAAAATTGACTTCCATATTCTGTTTCCACAAGTTTTCTCTTTCCCTGTTATTTATTTAAAATTAATTTATTTAGATATTGCTTCCTCTTTAATATATTTCATATGTGATCTAATACATGTAATCTGATTTTTCTAAAGTCCTTTGTACGAATTTCTGAGCAAATATTGTGTATGAAACTTTCTGCTATGCTAGGTGACCTGCATGATCACAAAAAGAAATGTTTTTCCTATCAAGAAATTTGACTTCTCTATTATCAGATCAGAATTTGAGATTGTCCAACTATGTTGCACCTTTAAAATAGACCATACTAAAGAATTGGCAATTCTGAAGAATATAAGGAGCACTTTAGCAGCACGAAGAAAGTAGTGCCTATCCCATCTACTTGTACAACTGTACAGAAAACCCTTTTTGCAAGACAAAATACACAAGAAATGAACTCCTAGTACAAAGGAATTTTGAAGGCACCTGATTCGAAGCTGAATGTGTCAGTATAGCCAGATGATTTTTGAAGACAGAAAGGATAAAATTTTAATGTTGCAAATTCAAAGGAAGAAAATCCAAGAAGCTCTTTTCTGTCTACATTTTGGTATCAATAGAATCCAATCTCACCTCATCCCCCAATAATACCAATCAGTTGAAAAAAGCCAATTTTGAGATAAATTAATTGCATTTTACTAAAACCGGAAATCCATATGCCCTGGCTATTGGCATTTTAATCCTTTCCTAGACAAATACAAGTGCATTAGCAAACTTTTTCTGAACTTCTGTGGCCTTTTTTTGCCCAGATTGGCCTGCAACTTCATAGGCAAATTGTTTTGCAATAGCTGTGGCATTAAGGTGAAATCCATATTTCAGATGTGAAACTCTTAAGTGCAACTTCTCCATAATTGGAAATTCAGTGACTAGATGTCTGTCAGGGCCACAGCTATTTGTATCTTGCCAAAAACAACTTGTGGTGGTTCGCAATCGCAAGGGAAAACTAAGCTTCCCAGCTGGCTGATGGGATGTAATCTGACTCCTACTCAGTTACCAGAGTGCTGTAGAAACATGTGTTCCATTTGTTGACAGAACAATTGTCCTGGGTAGCATTTACTTACAATTCGGTACTTTCATAAATATTCTAAGAACGTAACGTGGTACAGCACAGAGAGTGCAGGTAGCAGCTTCCATTTGCACTGTGATGGCCTAGGGCCATCACTTCTAAGCTCACTGCCAGCTCACTCAGCAAATCCCCTAGACTGGAGTACAGGCTATTTAGGAATTGAGACAGGTCATGCTGTACCTTGCTTTCCTTAGCTGGCCATTCTCATTTTTGGCTGCTTTCTTCTTGCTCTAAGCCTCCCAGCTTCTTTGCCCAAAATTGTCTAATGGGTGGGATTTGTGCCATGGCGATTTCCAGACTGAAGCAGAGTAAGTCATTAGAATTGAAAGCACACCACATGTGTGGAAGAGTCCTGAATGACAAGAATCAGAGTGCTCGTTGATAATGGCTCAGGAAAATTGTCAGCTCTGATCTGCTTTTTTTCTAGGCTGTTTTGTGGACATCCTACCTCTTAATACAATCTGGTGAATACCTCTTCATTAAGAAAAAGATACAAAGATAGATTAGATTACAAGGACCTGGAAAGTATTATTTTGTTTCATGTTATCTATTGGTGATGAATTGTTTTTGCTAAGAAGAATATTCTGAGGGACAGTAATCTCTGAATTTATGCTGTAATGACTTTCTCTCCTGAATAATGCACCTACTTTTGCCATTGATAATTATTTTTTTTCTGTTGAGACTCTTTAATGTAATATGTTGTAATGGTAATTATTCTCTAGAAGTCTCAGATAGGAAATCTGAACTTTCTAGGAGTCACATTTACACAAGGGATTTGGACAACAGTTCCCTCATGGGAGGCTATAATCTCCGTAATTCCCAATCTGATTTGCATTAGGGAATACATACAGCTCATTAGCAGCACTGTCATCTTAATTACCACATAACTAAATGTGGGACATGCATTTGACTTGTAAATAAATGTTCCAAATATCCATGGTCCTCTAAGAGTGCCAGAAAACCAGAGATAGTGAGGATGATGAACTATGCAGTATTTCTCTTTAAGTGAGGGGGTAAGCAAAGTAGGCCACCACTTCCTCCCCCAAAATATCACAAAGCTGTGCCTAGTGGGACGTGTAACCTCATTTGCATCAGTCATGTCCTTCATCCACAAACACATTTTTCACTATACTGACCATGCTCTGTTAGGAGCAATATTCAAATCTGTTCTCTCCCAGGAGGCCAGGAGTGAAAGAATTACCTTCCTGTTTTACTGGTACCTTCTTGCTTAATTCCCCTTTTAAAGTAAAGGTTTCCTATCTCTTGTGTAGAAAATAGAAATATATAGGGTTATGCTTTAATATAAGAGAAAAAAGGCAATATTTAATAAATTTGATAATATTCAGTAAAACACATTACAATCTGTAATTAAATAATACTGTTTTTTTATTTATTATAACTGTTTATTTAAATATTATAAGACTATGACTTTGTTATGCCTCTGTTTTCTGTCTCTAAGTATCTTACTTCTCAAGAGCTGAAACTTCTCAAATGTGGAAGAAAAGCACCTGAAGTTAGGCATGCTTTTTGGCTATGTTCTTGGTCAGAAAACAAAGACCACAATAGCAAATTGAAAACTTTTATGTCGTAAAGATACTTCCTTTGGAAGGGCAGCAATTGCAGAAATTTATTGTCTATTTTTGGTTTTGCTTTTTTTTTTTTTTTCTTATCCCAACTGATTATTGAAAAAAAAGGAAAATCATGTTAATGCAGATGATGTTACAACTGTTTGTAAAGGTACAGTCACCAGATCCTGGGTGAAGACCTTGTGGTACATCATTTTGAAACAGAAATGCCAACTCTGAAGGCATTTTTTATGCAGATATTTAGCATGTGGTGTATTGGGCATTTTGGAACTGAGTCCAGAGAGTGTCCAAATTAATTTAGAACTTGGCTTTTCATCACAACAGGTATGATTAAATCCCCTGGTGTGATGGAAGAGAAATTGTGTGGGAAGAATATGATCATCTGGAGAGCCTTATAGGAAAAGAGGTTTGGTGTCCCATATTGCACAATTTACCTCAGCTACCTGGAACCCTGGATATATGAATATCTTCAGTGTTTATTTACTGTCTTCCTTCTGAGCATGTGAAAAATTTTTACAGAAGTTGACTATCTTTAATATTCTTCCTTGGCTGAGGAACAGGTTAAAGGTTAAACCCATGACTTTAGGCTAAGTAGGGCTATAATAAAGGGTACTGATTGTTTTGGTGATGTGAAGACCTGCTTGGGTGAGGTTAAAATATTACACCGAGAGCCTGTATAGAAAACAAGGAACAAGTGCAGCCGTGAAATGTGTGAGACCACATGATTGGAAAGAACTTCTTGGAATCTTTTCTTGGAATAGTCTTCTCCTACTACAGGCATTTACATGCTCAAGTCCTTAATTACTACTTCAAGGTCTATCTTAAACTAAGTAGTTTCTAGCTTTCTCAAGGTTGCCTTAAACCTGTCCTGAAAGGGTTCCCTAAATTTCATTCTTCTGATATCTAGAAACCTTTTCCAACCTAAATTGTGCCAATGTTGTCTTTTATGTTAAACAACTATTCCTTTCTTTGTCCTGGGGAGAAAAGTAAATATCATAGCTACCACAGGGCTAAATCATGTGAAGGTTAAATATCAGGAAGGTGTCTCCTTCAACTAAGCTGGCCATGGTGATGCTATGTTAGCACTGAAATGCAGTGAGCATTAAACATGTAGTCAAGTCTGAGAATGGATTTCACTGCTTTTCTACACAAGGGTACATTTTAGATATGGGGTAAGAAATATAAATTGGTGTTAAAAATCAGCTGCATATAATTGTGACTTGTATGGAAAGTCAACTGAAAATTTCTTTGAAGTCTGCTACTGCTACTGTTAATGGTCAAATTTGTTATTCATGTTAGTGTAGTTGGACAAGGTAGGTATCATGTATGATTAAGGATAGTACTAAGGAAGGATAAATAGCAGTAGATGGCATACAGTCAAGACACTTGGTAGTGTAGAGACCTTTCATACTATCTGACCATGCCTTCTAAAATGGCCAGGTTCTATACACTGAAGTTAATAAATATTTTCCTTCTGTCAGAGGTCTGTACCAGAAAATTATCAAGCAGGAAATTTTTCTTTTCTTTTTTTTTTTACAGACAAGGTGAAATAAATTTCCCTAGAAAAAAACTTCTTTTGAAACTATCTAAGAGCTCAAACACACATCTGATTTAAAATGTGCATTCTTTCTCTTTGCGTGGAAGCAAAAAAGAAACAATAGGACAATTGATCTTTTAAGAGGAGAGAAAATGAAGTGGAAGTGATTTTATTCATTAAGTAGCCTGTCTTGACTTGCTATATGCCTTTCAAATCTTCTTTACTCATCTGAACCTGTACTTGTTGAAGCTAGTGACTGTAATGATGGTGACATCATCGTTTTGTTTATACTGAAATCTCTTTTGAGCACAATCACAAAAGAGATAGTTTTAGGAGATTGATTAGTCCTCAACTTTGGAATTTGGTAATTTTGGTATACCTCAAACATGCTGCACTTGTCCTCGAGTCTGCTTTTCTTAGCTTTAGATTATGAACTCATCAGGCCTTTGATTATTTCTTCATAAGCATTTAAAAACCACATAGTACACTAAATCTCCTGGAAAGAAACAAGAATAACTTTGATCCTTGGCCATATGAATTTACAATAAATATTTAGTCACAATTTTGCATTTTCTATTACACCCACAAACTGTGCAGAGATGAGCACTCAACATTTGTAAATCTTAGTTAAGGATCTGCTAGAATGTGCAGGTTGTTCTTAGTTTTGATTTCACCCTGTTGTCCATGTGCCTTATGAGATGGTTTTCATTTACACAATTGCTTCAAGTTTTTTGGGTTTTATTGTTTTTTTTTTAATAAGATCACTCATATTGCATTCACCACAGAAAATACGACAGCATTTACTTAATGAACAACTTCTAGGTGTTTTATTTTAATTGTGCAGACGTAGGATGTATTTATTTATTATTCACTGCACTGGAGTGACGCTATTGTTTTTCTTTTTTGCTTTTTACTAACATTCAAGTTTATGTATCTGTTTCTTTCATAAGCACTGACTTTCATGATAGCTTTCACAAGCATGGGAAGAGAGATTTATCTTTTTGCAGATAGCTAACCAAACAATGTCAAATTTCAACTGATCTTCAGTACCCAATTTTAGATACCTCAACTGGTAATTTTTTAATGTGCTAAGTATTGTATGACACTTGTCCTCAAAATGCAACATCATCTGGCTTTCTTTGCAAATGTCTTTGTTTTTTTTTCAGTCTGAACCTGGCAAACAGGTACTCAGAGTGTAAAGAATGCACCATTTAGTTGAGCACATAGGAAAAGGTTTCATTTTTAAAATGTGATATAGAAATTACATTGGCAGGAGTCCTGAGACTCTTCCGCTTTCTCCTATTCGCCTCCTAGCAGAGAATCTTCCTTCCCTAGACCCTTTTCTTTAAGAGCAGTAGGTCAGAACACCTCTTTCTCCTTTTGCAGCTCTAGTTTGTGTGTTTGTTCCCTCAACCCTTCTTTCCCTCACACCTCACTTAACATCTGATACTTACCTTTCTGATCCCCAAGAAATCAGGCTTACTTTCTACCCAGGTTTACTCCACTTCTTTGCTTGGAGCCACTCTTCTCAACCTACCCAGGTGTTTCTCTTGCCTGTCTCCTTCTGTACGTGGGATTGTGTGATTGTTTGCACTAGTATTTGTGTCTTTTTGTACTTACTATTTTTGTTTGACTTTTGTTCCTCCTATTTGAATGTTCTTTGCTCTAGTGTAGCTATTGGAAGTGGTTATTTGCATACTGCTCTCTCCCCCTCACGCTATTTCTTTAATTTTGTTTGCTTCTGCCAGCATCAGATGCTTTAATGAGAAAGAGGGGGCAGGTCCCTTATCTTCTTCTCCCCTCAGCTCCTCCTTTTATTTTTGTATTGATGGCTCCTGGGTATGAAAATCTATCCTAGCCATGGAAATTAAGTCTGCTTTGTCTTGAAAGAAAAGGTTACAAGGACTCCTGGCATTTTCCTCCTTCGCCATTCTTAGAGGTGCTACTGCTGCTAAAATAACATTGTCTTGTGATTACCTGCACCAGGTACTCAGCTCCATTAAAGTTGACTATGTTTTCGTTAGTAATATTGTGTCAGGCTGTAAGAACAGCCAGTATTAGTAGATAAAAGCCTTAAGAAAGAATCTACTTTGGTAGAAGTAATGGCTGTTCCAGTTATCCCATCAAACATCATCTTTTCATCCTGTTTGTGAAGTCTGTGGCAACTTCCTGTCAGAGGTCTTACTTGCCAGAGCAGCTGATGACTGGAGTGGATCTGATGCTTGTGTCAGGCTGGGAGGAAGGTGCTTTGATCAGCTTCTAACTTCCTTTCTTTGAGTCCTTTAAGCGCCTGGTAGTTGGCAAGAAATTAAACAGCAGGAGAATAAAGTGCAAAGCTGACTCTTATGGCACTGCCCTGAGGAGACAGGAGACAGGCAATTTCCTAATCAGAGATCTGGCTTATCCAACAATTTCTGCCACTTCCATCTATGTCCAAAAATGTGTTTGGAGGGGGAGTGGGGAAGGAAAGGGAGGAAGAGAAGTGGAGGAAAAGCACCATCAGGCCACTCTTAGTGGACCAGGTACAGTATCTTACTAAAGATACTGACGGTCCACCTCTTCAGTGCCACACAAGCCCTACTCATCTCCTTTCCTACGTCACCTGGTGTGTCAATGACAGTTGCACTCATATTCATATGCACAAAGCTGGCCTGCTTCTATTCTGATAATGACTTCTGGGAGGTTTGGTAAGTTTCGAATGTTTTGAAGTTCTGGTCAGCTTGTTGTAAACAGCGGCATCACTTTCTTTTCACTCAGGCAGCATGGCATGGGGAAGCTAGGTTGGTCTTTTCTGCTATAGTTATACATATGGTGACCAGATGGAATGCAGTGAGCAAACAAGTTTTTCAGCTCAGCAAATGACTGTGTGTTCACCTGGAGATGTTGTTCTCAGCAGAGTGCCAACGGAAGTAAGGTGAATGAATGCTGGGCCCTACTGCCCTACTGAACCTTGATTTGCCCGTTGGGCATTCTCTGATGGCAGTGAAAAAAGTGCTAGAGCATCTTGTCAGAGGTCCCGTCTCAGAGATCAAGGGGAAAGGAACATCCTTTTATGCCAAAACTTAACTGGCATTCATGTCAGTAGGCTCCTACCAAACATTTTTCTCACTCTAACTCTTCATCTGCTGTCCACTGAGAAACCTCACTAAATACTGCAGTTCACTGCACATTATGGGAAGTCCTGTTTTAGATATTACTGAATCCCCAGAGAATGGAGAAGTTCAGTGCTTGTGAAGATGGGTTGTGTTCATCCCAATATCAATGGAGGACCACAGCAATCTGCTTCCCAAGATATATTTAGCACCAATTATATGGGACCTGAAGTTACAATCCATCCCTATTATACCTTTGCTGTTTCGTAGATGACCACTGTCAATGGCTTAACTGGGCTGAACTCTGCCAGTACTGTTCCTGGAAAAGGAAAGCATGGAATAGGTCACAGTTATACTGCAGGTGTATCAAGGCCCTTTATATCAAGGTTATTATTGTTGTAGAGGTTGTGCACAGTGCTTTATTATCCGTTAAAACTCCGGGTCATAATCTTTAATTGAAGAATGTGTTAAGACTGCTCCCTATTCAATCAGTTCTGCACAGCTTGTCTTACTTCATCTCCTCAGTACAACTAGGCAGGTATCGTTTACACTAATGATGCATTCCTCAAAGTGCAGGTTTTAGTGACCTGGTGTAGGCCCATGCCACATATTTAGTTTAACACCTCCCTCCAGGTTTTATGGGTGAGGAGCTCTGGCCAGGATTGCAAGGATTGCATCTGTGCCCAGTGCCATCCAACGATGTGTGCACCTGCTATTCCCTCCAGGGCATTTGCTTCTGTTCAGAGAAATGGTGAATTAATTTTGTTCGCAGACGGATCTGGCTCTACCAGCATCTTTCCTGAAAAGCACAGAGAGGGTTACTGGTCACCAATCAGCTCTTCCTCCTTAGGCTCAGGCAAATGTCAGGAGCCTTTGGCTCTCCAGTGGCCAGCCTCCAAAGCAAGCCGGTGTTTGAGGCTGTGCTAAGCCTCCTGCTGGTAGGCAGTGCCAGAGGCCTGCTTTGCCTCCACAGCCAGGTTTATATTTTTGTCCACAGGCTCTGCACAGCCTCCTTTTATAGTGCTCTTAGTTCAGCACGGTATTTGTTGATGCATACATTCCTTTCATTTGCTGCTTCCAAAACTGCTGATAAGACCAGAAGCTCTTCTGTCTCTGTTTGAGAGGGCTTGTTTGAGACCCAGTCCAACTGAGATCCCCTCGCCTTGCTTTGTTTTGACCATGCTGTATCTGCATCAGTCAGCCTGCCTTCACTTGTACACTGCATCTCCTGTGATCTCGGCCTGATCCTGAAACCTCTGTGCCTCTCATCAAGTGACTCTAGACTTTTTGCTTCTTTCAGAAGTCGAGCTGGGACTGGCCCTGTTGCAGTGAAGTCACTGCTGTTTTCTTCCTGACACTTCCCAGCCATGCAGAGTTCCGACACTGTATGTAACAAATGCTAAGCCTAAAGCATCCCGGAAGTGATCCAGGGAACTGGCTGTGTTGCACGCGTTGTGGAGCTTTGTGGCCTCTCTCCCCTGCTGGTGCCCATCACCTCTCTATGTTAATGTTAGAGCTTCACTGACAGCTCAGTCCTGAAGCCTTGGGCAAATAAAGACTTTTCTCCTCAGGCCAGGCAGAGTGTCAGGGTGGAAAAAGGAGCCGCAGTATGCAGTCCCCCCTAAAGTGTAGTGGGAGTAGGTGGGAGGAGCCCCAGGGCAACGTGAGCATGTAGTCAAGAACCGGAAGCACGAAGGGATGGTTCACCTGCTGTATGTGGATGTTCAGCCCCATCAGCACAAGGTGTTTCACAACTGAATGAGCCTAAGGAGGCTGTTATTTTTACGGCGGCAGACAAGGCAAAATTATCTCTACTAGACAAGTGTTAACAGCTGTTTCTAAAAACTTTCACTGCAGCAAAGCTTTACAGGGGCAGCCAGAAGTACAACCTTGACACTGCTCCCTCCACCCCCCCAGCCTTTTGAATAAAGGATTGTTGGACTATTTATGCAAGGGCAAATAACATTATTTTTGGAAATGACTGAATTATTTTCGTTACTTTTTTCCAAAAAGAAAAAAAAAAAAAAAAAAATCAGCCCAAGGCAGACACCTGGCATGGAAAATTTCAGCTTGCGTGGTAAAAGGCTGGCAGAAGTTACCGGGAAGTGCGAAGGGTGTTAAAAGAAAAAAAAAGAAAAAAAAACCACAAAAAAAAAAAAAAAAAAAAAAAAAAAAAAGGAGAGGAAAGGAAAGAAAGGCAAGCATCAAGCAGCCGTAGTCACCGGCAGCGCTGGGAGCTCGCTGCCCTGCCGGGCTCCCGGTCCCGCCGGGAGCTGATCCCTTGTGTCCGGCGGTGCTCCCGGCCCGGAGAGCGGCGGAGGCGCGGGAGCCGGGCCCGCCACGCGGCTCCGCGTGGGACCGAGCGCACCGCCCCCGCGCCCCGCGCTGCTTCAGCCC
>VZSE01002064.1:0-185281 GCA_013398275.1 Promerops cafer | reverse complement strand
GGGGACACGGCGGGGCCGCTGCCGTGGCTCCCCAGCCCTCGGCGGTGGGAGCCTCGGGCCGGGGGTCCCGGCTCCTCTCTCCCGGTGTCCCCGCGTGCCGGCCGCGTGCGCGCGGCCGTGTCCCCCCCCCGCCATCCCCTGGGGGCGGCGGCGGGGCCGGAGCCTTTTGTTCGGCCGCGGGCTCCGTGTGCTCGGCGGTCGCGGCTGCCCCGTCCACCCCCCCGTTCCTTTGTGAGAGCCCCGCAGGGCTTGTGCCGGCGGCGGTGGGCGGTGCGGCCGCCCCTGGCCTCGCCTTTCTCCCTGCCCCGCTGGCTGACGAGTTCCTGGGCGAGGGAGAAGTGCGCACACATGGCAAGCGGCAAGCTTCCCCTTGTCCTCGTGTTGCACGGCGGCGGGGTCGGCTCGGGTGGTGGGCACGCTTCCCCGGCGGGTTTCTAGTCCTGGGGAGTGGAAGTGTTGGTGAGGAGGAGATGGGTAAAACTACGGAGCTTGGGTTCATTTCCTTCTCGGGCCGGTTGGCTCAGTGAAGCAGGCATGTGTTGCCTTCCTGTGCTGCTGAAAAATACATGTGGTTCCACGCTTGTAATTTCCCCTCCCTTCAGATGACTCAAGGTCTGGATTTTGTTAATGAGCCTCTGAGCTCTTACTCTGATGTTCTCCTTCAGGGCCTTTTCCAAAAAGGTGTCGCACAGGGATTTGTCTTCAGTGCCTGAAGAGGAGGGATGTGTAGTTTGTAACACAAAGAATGCTGTGATGGACAGAGAAATAACACTGAAAACACATGAGTTTTCATCATCTTTCTGTTACTCTTCAAGGAGAGACTTGAGTCACATTTGATAAAATTGGCAGTCTAATGAAGTGCTCGCTTCCTGTGACATCAGTATGTTCAGTGTGTTTTTCCTTTGTTATAACAGGAGTGTTGATAACTTAATGTTTCAAAGGGCCATGAATTTTGCAAATGTTACAGTCTTTGATTGTTGGCTTCAGAAGTTAATGCTTGTGCTCACGTCAGAAGGTTTTGCAGATGTGTTCTAGACCATTTCTCCATCTTGTCACTGCTGCAAAGAAGGTATATTCCCAATTCATGTTAACTTCTTCAGGGTAGATTCTGTGTAAGGACAGACTGCTTAGTAGGTTTAATTCACGTTAAAACTACCTTGCCCCTCTGTATGAGGTATCTCTTCTCAGCTGGCAGGAGAATACTCCCATATAACAAAGAGATGCTAAGCTGTACGGAGGGAGTTGAAAACCTTTGAGCTTCAAGTGTGGGGTTGCAGTGGAAGATGGTAATGGTTACCCTCAGGTGAATCCAAATGAAAAGAGTATTGCAGATGTCATGAAACTCAGTGTTCCCCGGGAACATTTGTCAGTCATTTAGTTTCTGTTGTAACAGAAATTATTTTTTTTGGGACCATCTCCTGCTGTATTATTGCATGGTCATTTCTGATGCAGCTGTTTTGAACAGAGGTGCTCAGTGGAGTGGTCCAGATTGGTTTCCTTGCAGCAGCAATCCTTGACCTTGGTGCCAAAGTGTGTTTGGGAGGTAATTCCAGCTGAGTTAAGAGGGCAGGTTAGAAAAGTGAGAGGGCAGAAGCATTGATAGGAACTGGAAAAAAGGAATTTCTGGGGAAAACACATGAATTAAATGGCTTACAGAAAGACAGGACATCTTTAGGCAATTGCATAGTATAGCAGTATTGGATTTGTTGTGGGTTTCATATGCAAGAGGTGTAATTTTATATACAAGTGAGCTACTTAATCCAAAAGATGAGTATTTTTGACAATAGAGCTTGACTTAATTTTTCTAATCCTGTGTTTCTTGACAGTACAGGCTACTTTTGTGCTAGCAAAAGCTTGCTGAAACTGCTTACATGTGCATAACTTTTTCAGAAGTAGACATCTCAATAAGATGAAAGGACTTTGTAAAAAAGTGCAGATCAAGTCTGAGAGCTTCACTGCTGTGGCTTAGAAGTACAAAAGTGTAATCAAACAGAGGAGTCCCTAAAAAATTCCTTTTCTTCCCTCCTCTGGTGTTGTTTCTGTGTTCATAGAGTATTAGATATGTAATGAGTTAAGAGCTGGTGGCTCTCTTGTAGGGGAGTACTTCTGTCAGTCACATGCTGCCCCCTCCCTCCCCATTTAGTTAATCAAAAATACAAAAAAATCCTTTAACCTTGCTTGTTTTATACTTTAGGTCCAGTCTTACAGAAGAGAATGAATAAGTGTTTAGAACTTTGGTGTTTTGAGGAACCTGATTGGTGGCAATATGTACTTGAAAGTTGGAAGAGTGAGGTGAAACAAATGCCTGATAGTTATTACAACCAGAGTGCAGCTGATGATCAGAGCATCTGGGATGACTAGAAAATACCAGAGGAAAAATATACATAACTGCATAAACCCATGGTTCTTTCATACCTTTCATACTCTTAGATGTTCTGCCCTTCATCTTAGAAAAGATGCATTATTTTTGGAAAACATTCACTGAATAACAAGAAGATATGAATTAGTTCAAAGATGATAAAGGATTCAACAGTCTAGGACTTGTCAGTCTAGTAGAGATGATGGAACAGTGATATGGTAAGGCTCTGTAAAACTCCTGTGGAGAAAGTAGGTGAACATGGAAGAGGAGGCACACAGTCAAATCAGACTTAGATGCTAAGTTCAGAAAAAAGTGTAGGGATTCACAGGTATATTTGCTATACAATGTATACAATGTGAACTTAAGGGGAGGTTGCACAAATGTTGGAAGACAGATACATTGAGGTTAGTAAATGGATGAGTAACAACCCCAGGAAATCTGATTTGAAAACAGCTGGAGTTTGTGAGTGTAAGGGGAGGAGTTGTATGCTTGTCTTGTTTTTCTTCTTCCCTCAACAGCTACTTATGGTAATTCTTGTTGCATTTTTTAAAATAGGGGTGGGACGTGGTAGTTTGTTTTCTATGCAGTGGTGAGTTTGAGAGTTACAGTTATGGTATTAAAAATACTGATATCATATGCTTGATACTGCATATGAGTGATCTTAGTTCCAGCTTCTAGTTTTTGTCATTATGGTGCTCATTACCATAATGTTTGGTGGGCTTCTTTGCAACAGCTGTAAGTAGCATTTAAAGGAACGTGTAGTACAGTTCTGTCTCTATGTGTTTTGCAGATAATATTTTCAAAATACTTTGTTATCTTAAAGTAGATGGAAGCTTTTTCTGTTAGTATTTGATACTACTTAATGTATGTCAAAATATTCACGAGGTTGTAGGCCATGCGGTATAGTTAAGTAATGGGTTTGTTTGTGTCTTCTTTCAATGAAACACATCTGTTTTTATCATTAATTCTACTGTAGATGATGGTAGAACTGAAAGTGGCTCTGTTGGAGAAGGGCATGTTTCCAGGGATCTCCTTCTGGCTTTCCTAATCAAACCAGTGAAGTACTGTGGTCTGCCTTATCTCACTGAAGAGGGCATTAGTGTCACAGTGCTTTTTCTGAAGTGGCTATGTGGTTGGCTACAGCTTTTAAAATTTTTTTAACAGCTGTGCATGCACATTATCAGGTGGGTTACAGTCACTGTCCTCTGCTGTCATCTTATTTAACATGGGGCTTCTGTGATGTTAAGTCAGATGACAGGTCTCTGAAGAATATTATGCTGGTGCATACAAATTTTTTTTCCTACTAACATAGTAAGCTCAAGCTGGTGTTTTCCCTTTATGGCTGGACAAGGGTAACTGAGGGTATGTTTGTACTGCATAATTGAGGACTGTGCAGGAAACTCTCCTCCCCCACAAGTTTGTGGCATCTGGCTGAACAAATGCTCTGCACAAGTTAAAGCAATACAGTTATAGCTGTGTGGCAGTGCCCTAGCTAAATTGCCCTGATCAGAGAGAATTGCACTGGCTTGCCAGCCTTGCAGACTTGAAGCTATGACTTTGGAGAGACAAGCTGCTTTTCTCTGTTGTGCTGTTTGGGTACGGTGCGTACCTTGTACAGCTTGCACTGTGTTGTGGACCTCTGTAAGCTTTTGAGTGTATGTCTGGCAGTCTTTCTGAGTTCTTGAAAAGTTACCATGGCTGTCAAAAACTTGTTGTGCTATTTGAGAACTTCCATTAAGCTTCATTCTATTAGTTCTGTTTTCTGTCCAGACTAAGTTGGGGGGGTACCAAGTTGAGTTGTTGTTGGTTTATATCCATGTCATTTATCTGCTTCTACAGGTGACTTTTGACATGTGACCAAATTCGTTGTGGGCCTTTGAATATTGATGCCCCTTACCCAGGGGTATCTGTTGCACAGGACCTTTTGTGGCCCTGAAGCAGTAGCAATCCTTAGTAAATAGAACTGCTCTATAACTAGTGTCAGGTTAAAAAACAAAGTATAACTTTGAGTATACTCAAACTTAGCTAGAGAAAGTCTCCGATGAATATTGTCATGTTTTTTGGAATAGAACATTCTGGAATGATAAAGTTTAGGGACACGTCAGATTTTTTTTGCTAAAATGAAGATAGCTGTCCATCTAGTGTTTTGAAATAGTGATATGAATAGCGAAATTCGACTGAGTGTTTTGTAAATAAGGACACAGAGATGAGCACCAACTACTACTTAACTGTATAGATCAGAAAATGTCTGAATGGTAAAATGAGAATTTTGGTTCTTTTACAGATCATTTTACAATATTCCTAAATATTTGCCTTTCTAAATTTACATTTGCAAAATTACCAGTAGATGAAAATATTACATTATTTTTAAAAAAGACCAACATGTGTTTGAAATGTCCCAAATCTCAAATCTACCTTGCTGGCATATCTCAACAGTTATCAGAAGGGATTATCTGTCTAAGAGACTTGTGTTGGTGTGTGGCACCCTCAGAGTTCCTTGTTTCACTGGGAATTAAATTCTTTGCACTAGTGTGTCATAACTTATAAAATGTACATTTTAACCAGTAGATGGAGCCATTTTAGTTATGTATCAGCGTGTCTATTTACCGAAGTTTGGAGAACTTTGTTTCTTAAAGTGTTTTCAGTAATTTTGTCTTTAGAGGATGGCTTACATTTTTTTTTTTAAAATTTCTTTACCTACAGAGAAGACTAAATGTTTTATTCCTCCAATAACAGTGCCAGGACTGTACAGCAGGAGGGCTATTCCGTTTTCATAAATGCGGAGAAAAAAGGGAATGCTTGTTCTTTGGGGGAATTACGGTTGTCTCTGTAAATTGTCCAGTGTCACATGAGTAGAGCTGTGTAGCCTTTGCACACCTTGTGTTGCCTGAAGTAACTTTTTGGAATATTGATTCCTAGTGCTGTTATCTGAGAGTCTGGATGCTCTTACGACTTCTGCACAGGAAAGGCTGTTAGCTCAAAGTTTTTTGAGCTTTTTGAGGTATTGTTGTTCCTCCTCCAGTCCCTTAAACTAAAATGACTCAAATCTATGTAATGAAATGGTTGTCCTGTTTGCATAAACTGGCATCAATTGTCTTATTTCAGCAATGCTGGAGTGCTTCATAACCTTGAAATACCCCTGGCTTATTAATTCTAGCAAGTCCCATTTTAGGAGAAGCATTCCCAGTGCTGTACTCATTGTATTATCTTATGTCTTCCTTCAGCATCCTCTTTTCTAAAAGGTTTTATTTTTTAGTTTGACTCTGCCCCTACATTATATCCTTAGTAATGTACCACCTAGACCTTCCATTTCCCCATCTCTTCTGTCTTCTGCTTTGAAGATGAGTTTAGATTAACACAATGCCAACTTGAAGAGTAGAACCTTATTCAAATCTTCATTTGAACTCTCAATATATGATACTTTGTGAGGTATTGGTGAGTCATCTTCTTTCCCAGAATCCTACTGTGAGAGATTTTGAGATTTTTTTAATGTGGTTCAGGGTTTTTGTTGTTGTTGGTTGGTTGGTTGTACTTTTTCTTATTCAAACTAATTGGAAGTTTAAATTTTCTACAATTTATACAGAATGAGTACTGATATTTTTCATATGAAGTAGTTGTGCTGTAAGGCATCTAGACTTACTTTCTTGGTAGTAGTGCCAAGATAGTATCCTGAAATACCAGAATATTTTTAAACTTGAATACAGACTTGAAGGTTTTTTTAAACTTAAGTAGATGCTTCCGGATTGGGCACCTGTTGTCAAACTGTTGCCCCAGTTTAACAGAATGTCTGGAGTCTGCCTCCAAACAAACCGGAGCTTCCTGTGAATGAGGCATGTAGGTGGAAACTGTGGAGAGGAAGTGGGAATTACAGAGAAACATCCCCTGTATGTTGGAATTGTGCTGTTTGACCTACTCTGCCCTCTGCTACTGTTGCTTTTGCAGTGCAGCTATAGTACTGAGAATCTGGTAGCTGAGATCTGCTGGCAGGTGGGGTCAACTGAGGACTTGTATGAAAGCCTTGCTGTTTTTTTTCAGTTATTATGTTTTTACTATGGGGACATGTATTTAGAGCGTGTATGTGGAAATATTGTCTTAAAAAAACTGTGCTTCCCTAAAATGTAAAGTGAAGATTTATTTTTTCCCCTTACTCATTTTTGTACTAGGCTGATTCCTTTTCATTTTCCATGACTAATGTCGACTAAATATATGCTGGCTGTGTCTTGACTGGGATCTATTTCGGGATGAAGAAAAAGGCAGCTAAGTTATTGTGAACACCTAGGTTATGGCAGGGCTAATGATGCCAGTAATTCCTTACTAGAAAAAGTTAAGAATTTGCTTGAACAAAAAGTGCTGCCTCTGAACATTGTGAACACACTGATTGTTTCACTAGCATATTATAATCAGAAGACTAGAGATTCTCTAATCAGTCTGCTTTGCATGTGTGTCTTTGTTACCAAAGAAGAGAAAGAGGTTAAAGCAAATCTGTTCACAGAGCTGTTGTAATAGAATCTTGTGTGGTGTCCATTTCTCAACTGTGACTGCTTCTCCATGCAAAAATTGTTTTGCTATGTCAAGAGATTCAGGCTGCTGTGTTCTGGATCTCAAAAATCATGCTAAGTGGAAGCATGTGTGATTTCTTTCTTTTAGATAGGGTTATGAGTAAGCTAATACAGCTAGTAAATCACATTTATTGCTAACTGATCAGATTTCCAGTTTGCATTTAGAAGCCCTCATTCTTCAGATTTTCTCTTACCTTTTTAAGTAAAGGATGGCTAGCAGATGCTGGTGTGAATAACACCTTGTTGTACAAAGATTTATTTTCTCTTTCTGCTGTATAACTTCACTTTAGATGAAAAAATTAAAGTGTGTTTTCTCCCCTTCGTAGTGCCCTTCGCATCCATTATTACTTTCAACCACTGCAGAACTCTGGCTTATCTAACTCCACCCCTGCAGAGTTAGATAATGTCTGTATATTCCTCCCACTCTTGCTTCCACCTTTCATTTGTTCTGTTTTGCATTTAAGCTCAGCCACAGGTTCCCTGTTCTTTCACACTGGTCCATTGTCAGGCCTGCTTGAATTCCTGCATGTTGTGCTTTGAGGATGTTGTCCTTTAAGGTCAGCCAGTACTCACAGGCTTTGCCTTTGCCATCTGTTGTGGTCTTCTGGGAGATTCTGCCAAGCAGATCCCTGGACAAGGTGAAATCTGCTCTCCTGAAGTGCCACGTTGTAACTATGTACTGGATTGTGCACTGTATGCTGTAGTATTTGTCTTTCTTCCTCTCTCAGGACTTTAAACTCCATGATTTCATGATGGTTGCAGCCAAGGCTGCTCTTGGCTTTCACATCTCTGTCTCCTTCTTCCTTGTTTGTGAGCAGCAGGTCCAGCAGAGCATATTCACTAGTTGGGTCATCGATGACTTGCACCAAGAAGTAATTTTCAACAAATGCAAGAAAATTCCTTGAGTGCTTGTGTTTTGACTATACTCTACCGGCAGATACTAGTTGTTTTAGGCCCTGAAGTGTCTGCAGTCATGAAGTTTCCTTCAGCTTTCTAATGAAGGCTTTTACTACGGCCCCTTCTTAATCAGGAGGTCTGTAGCAGACACCTAGTACAAAGTTGCCTGTGTTGGACAGTTCTCTGATCCTTAGGTATAGGGTCTTCAATGCCTTGTCACTCATTCCAAGCAAAGCAGGGTGTGTTGCAGCCACCCCTTTGCATAGATTGAAACCCATGTTCCTTGTCTTTCCAGGCTGTTTTTCCTAAAGAGCCTCTGACCTTCCATTGTAGCACCTCAGCCGTGTGAGCTGTCCCACCATCACTCTCTAATTGCCATGAGGTTATAGCTCTGCAGTGGTGCATGGACTGTGTCCAGGTACTTCCCATGCTGTGTAGAAGCACTTGAGATGGGCTCACAGGCCACTTCCACGAGGAAAGCTTGTGAGCCTCCTGACTTGTGTTCCTACATCTTCACTTCTCCTCAGTGTGACGATGTTTCTCCACCATGCCTAGTTTAAACCTATACTCACAGACTTACTGTGTCTGGTGACAAATACGCTCTTGCCACACTTTGTCAGATGGATCTTTCTTCCTGGAAGAGGTTTCTGTGGTCGTAGCATAAAAGCTCTGCTAACAACCACATACTGACCCTCTGGATGCATCTAATCTGCCCTAAGCCTTTTGCTTCTCACTGGAGAGACTGAGAAACACTGCGTGGGCTTCCTTGCCCACAGAGCTCAGTAGTCACTCTTGATTTGCTCAGTAGCTGCATTTTGGAAGTGTCACTGGTGTCTGTATGGATAAGCAGGAAACTCCAATAGTTTGAAGATTGGATGAGCCTGTTATTCGTTGTTGGGCAAACAGCAGACCTCCCAGGACCTCCTGCTTATCTTCCCTGTTGTGCCATGTGTTTATCTCCTCCTGCAGCTCTTTCACCTGGCCTGCTCAGCAGCTCAAAGATAGCACACCTCCCTTAGGGTGAGGGAGGCCACTGCGATTGACAGCAGTGAGCCAGGGAGGAGCCGCAGGGGCTTCCTGCAGGCCAGCATCTGGATGGTGACATCCTCCCTGTGCAGTTCTTGGAACTGGGATTTCTGATGTACCTGTTCCTTTGGCTGGTGTTGGAGACTTTGCCTTGTAACGTTGCACAAACTTGAAAGGTATTTCAGGGCCCTTAGTAACTTTGGCTGTGAGCTGCTGTGACATCTGTTGGCTGAGCCCTGGTAGATGGATGTGCTGCACCCAGGTTTATATTGTGAAACTGTTAACAGTACCATCCAGTTCTGTTCCCAGTATAAATTAAAACACCTATGTTCATGTGAATGCTTTGGTCTACCTGCAGCTGGTTTTTGATGAGCATGTCATGTCAATATTATTTTAACAATTCCAGTACTGTAAACTTGTAATGACTGCTATTTCTTCCAGGCAAATGTTCAATAACAATCATTGAAGTTTTTAGTTGGCTGGTGCTGTTGCATTGGCTGATGTTGCATAACTTTTTGGCTTCTCAGCTTGGAGGGACCAAGCACAACAGATTTTCATGTTCATATTTTGCCAGATCATGTGCCTGTAATAATAGGTATCTCTTTCCTTTACCTGGAAATATTTAACAGCATTTAATAAATACCTCATTATGTAGAGCAGAGACAGTTCTACCCTACTGGAGATGCTTCAGTTTTTGGAAAACTGATTTTTTTTTTTCTTTTTGTTTGTGATATCTGTAAACGTAGTTTGTTATAGGTGGAAACACTTTGGCTTCAGTCTACGTTCTAGGAATTTCTTCAGCTCTGTCTCTTTTGTAGAGGGATTTTAACTGAATAATGCTACTGGTGCTTAGAAGGGTGAGTACCAAACTAGAGGATCTTCTTTTCTAGCTGCTCACCAGAAAGAATGTTTGAAAGAATGTTTAAAAGAATGTATGCTGTGGGTTCCCTGACTAAATTGTGAAGTCAAAGGACTGATTGCAAACTCTTTATTTAGCATTCTAAGCAACAAGGTAGGATTATTTAGACTACTGCCAGATTTATTGCTTCTTTGTTTCTATTAAAGAAAAAAAACTATTGGAAAGATTGTATTTAAACTTACAGCTTGTTTTAGGCTACTGATTTTTAGAATTTTTTTCCCTTTGGCTTGTATAGCGCTGTTGTGAGGATATACTATTATGTTGGCAGATGCATTTCTTTAACATGTCAAACATAGTTCCAGACAGACTTTGTGTACGAAAAAGGAAATGAGAAGCTTCTTACTGAATAGACACAGTTGGTGTTCCTGTTAGTGGTAAATTCTTCATTTTGTTTGTCAAATGGCTACACCCTACCAGCCATGAATTTTAAAACCGTTTATATAAAAACAAACAGATAGTATCTGATGATTGTTATGACTCATTTAAGGAAGTGATAAAACCCAAGAGTAGCAGGGATCCTTTCCTTTTTCAGCTTGTTTTTTTTTTTATTAACTTTGCTGCACTTGCGTGCAATTGAGAGATATCAAAAAGGAAATTAATAAAGCAGATACACTTAAAATTAATATTTGGTTGAATTGCAGATAGATAATGATTCAGCTTATAAATTAAGTTTACAAAACCGGCTTTAATTTTAGACTGCAATTACAAGCAATTTGATTAAAGCTATTCAAACTGATTTTTGTGGAAATCCTTGAGTTTTTCAAACTGCTGATCTATGTCAGTCAGAAAAAAACAACCTTTTTTTTGCTTGTTGGCATCAGTGCTGCCATCCGTTACTTGCCTTAACTGCTGTTGCAGTATGAAATGCTTGCAATTGCTTTATGTGTTTTTAGAAACATAACCAGAGGGCTCTTTTCAGCACATTGTGTAGTGTATTTTGCTAGGTCAACTTTGACTGCTTTTACTGAAATATGTAAATGTACATGGTTCTGTGTGTTGTAAGAATAAATATTTTTGGGCCTTGTTTTTATACACAGATGCTTTAGGTAGATCTTCAGCTGAAGATCAGTTTATTGAGAAGTTGAGAGTATTTTTCCTGAAAGTCAATGGAATGAAGATTTATGTTTAAGCTAAGTAAAATTATCGATTTGAGCCTTTAGAGCAGTACACACAAAAAAAGGTTAAAAATCTGATCACCAGGAAAGAGAAAAAATTATATAGGAGTAGGATGCTAACTTTTTTAATGGAACAACTATCAAATTATTTTGACATGATAGGAAACCTTACTTGTCAGTGTTTTGTTTGATGCGATAAAATGTACTTAAGTTAGTCCATTTATGGGCACAAATAAATTCCAATTTTTTATAACTTTTGCATAGTGCAGATGGGCTTGATAGGTAGCCTGTTGGCTTATAGTTCAGGGAGAAGGTGGCCATATTCTGTTGAGTGAAGCCAAATAATGTTAGTCTGAGGTTTTAATTCTTGAGCATGAGTAAGTTGCTCTTGCTATAAAGATATAAATGAAGGGCAAAATACAAATAGGGGTCTAAGGAAATTTGATATGCTCAAGGTCAAAGAATATACTTACTACTTGTATTCTGTGCTTTGCACTGACAGAAGGTTTTGAAAAGTCGGGCAAACAAGAAAGTTCAGTGTGCTTTTCTCATTGGTGACGGGGCCAACTTACTGTAAGCCATTTGGTATATGTGATTTTAGCTAGTCCTAATACAGAAATAACTTGAAATACGCTGCTTTGTTAAATAAGATAATGAATTTCTCTCTGTCACATTCAGTGATTTGGTATATGACTAGATATTTACTGTATTTGCATTTATGGTAGCCCAGACTGATAATTATAAACTTCCAGATCCTGGAGGCAATGTAAAGGTGAGCATTTGCATGTGAAAACAGTAGTCCTCAAACCAGGTCTACTTCCTAGTCCACATATATCAACTCTATAGCTGGGTTTCTCTGGGGGAGGGTTGGAAGAGTAAGTCTCACTTTGAAAACTGTGTTGGGGGTTGATGTATTAACAAATAATTAACTTCAGCTTTCTGAAAAAAGGCATATTTTGTCTTTGGCTGTTCTTGGAAGAAATGTGTAACACTTGATGAACATTGTTTAGATAATAGCTTTTCAAACAGCTGAAGTTGGAGTCTTGTCACCCTAAGAGGTTGCTGCAGAATACTCTTGAGTTGAAATTGCCACTGGTGCATATTCTGAGTAAAGTTGCAAGTGTCCACTTCCAGGTGCTGGAGGAGGTTGTAGCCAGAACATGAATTTGGTGGCACTGAAAGCACCAGAGACCCAGGAAAATATGTATCTGTTGTCAGAAATGGCTTCTATAGAATGCTGGCAGTATTTTCAAACAGAGGTTTAGGTTTGTTTTAGAGGCTGCAGAGGTGGCAAGAGCTGGGGATAGGCATGGGCAGTGGCAGTACAGGTGTCAGATGCTGTGGAAGCTGTTGAGAGCCTAAGGGGGCTGTAGCTGGGGAGCTGAGGACTTTTGGAAGTGACAGAAAGGGAATGTGTGTTTGTATGCATGCTTGTTTCTGGAAATAAAATGTAAGTGTACAACGTGCTTGAATTTCTAGTGAAGAGTAAAGAAATACATACCTCCAAGATGGCATGTTTGCTTCTGTCTTGTGGCTTGTGTTACTGCTATTGTAAAGCTGAGAGGATCAGGGGTAAGTAAGACTGTAAACAGATTTATGTATTATGGCCACTTTATGATACGGAGAGCCTGTTTCCAGCTTTGGTTGTACTATGGTATAAAACAGACTCTTGGGTGAAGATAGAAAAAAATTTCCTTCCTGTCTTGAGGGTTGCTAAAAAAAAAAAAATCCAAGTACCATGAATGTATACAATATATGTACAATTCGGTGAAACCTGAACAATGGCTCTTTGGTGGTGAACAGATTGTTTGTGTGTATATGTATTTATCTTTAAGGTGTACTAAATTTAAATGGAAGAAGTTATGTATTGTTAGAGAAAAGAAGGGACATGACCTTAATTTGGAGAACTTGTCTCCTCTAGAGCTGTACATCAAAATACTTTTGTACGAATCTAACGTGTCACTAACAGATCCTTAATAAGCATTTTTAGAGTCCAGCAGTATTCCTGAAGTCAAGTATTAGATAGAAAAGAGGAGAATAATCTGGGAATTGCTTTCAATATCTTCTTGCTTACATAGGAATCATTAAGATAAGCTAATGGTCAAGAAATGGCTAATGGTCAAGAAATGGCTTATTGTGAGAGGTGAAATGGGGCAAAGCAGAGCTTGGTGGTGTCCTGTAGGTTCTGTGGTCAAGGTAATTCTTGAGAATTCCATCGAAGATTGTGTAACAGCAAGCAGGAGAGACAAGTTTTAGGCATTTTGACAAGGCTGTAGTTCTCCCTTTTCCCCTTTATTGTGGTTTATTATTTGGTATCCAGTGCTTTTCATTGTTAAAGTGAGCTTTGCCTGACTTCTGTCCTTAACTTCATCCCTTTATGATTGGTCAAAAGTTGGTCTCTATAATCTTGGAGGCTTTTTCCAACTTAATTGATTCTGTATGGATGGAGGGCCTTGGAGGAACTGGATTGTCACTGAGTGTCTTGTTCTGTGTGAGCAGTGGGTCTGTGATGTCAAAGGATTCCCACAGGATGTTTTCTATAAAAAAATGTACTTTGTGACTGAAAAATCAATATGCTTACTCCACATAATAAGATTGACAGTGACTTACACTACAGCATGAAGAGAAGTTTTCTTGGTGGCTGTAGACCAGTGCTTCTCAGTTAAAGTGAGAAGGAGGCATTTGCAACTCAGCAGTATTTGTTTCATATACTGCTTCATGTATAACTGAAAACTGACTTCCTTTTAAGTAGTATAGCATTGCCCTTCCTCATGTTACTGTGCTACTATCTCTCAACTTTGGCACGAGTTGCTAAGCTCCAAGTGAAGTGTGTTCTAGGCAGAGACCCACAGCAGCTTTCCAGTGTATTAATTCTAGGCAGAGGGTAATAAAAGCTGAAATGTAAATGTGCCCTGTATGTGACTGTATTCTTTTGTTGGTTCTCTCTGCCCTGTGCTGTTCATGTTACTAAAGAAAGGGTTTCTAAATCCCCTAGGCTCTGAGAAGGCAGCTTTGTTAGAAGTACCAGAAATTAAAGAACCTATAAATATAATCCTGTTTTTCCTTTGATATACATAGTGATTGTGCTCTGGGACAGTCATGCACAGTGATCTGCTAATTTTACACCACCAGTGGCAACAAAAAGTTTCAAAACAAGTTACATGCTTTATATTCTATATGATAAAAAGGTCAATAAACATATATCAATCCAAATCAGAGAAAATCCAAACCTGAAAACTGTTGGTTACAAGTGAAGCAACAAGACTCTGTGAGCCCATGAAAAAGAAGCAGAGCTCTTGGTGCAATTGGTCAGTGATGAGGAAGCTGATCTTTAAGTCAACTCTACTAATTATGTAAGTTAATGTAGCAGGTAGTTTGACAAAAGTCTTATTAATGAGAACAGTGGTTTATATCAAAATTGTTCAGAGACTAGATGTAATGCAGGAGATGGAATTACTTGATTTAAACTGGATAATTGGATGTGGTCCTGTCATGGTATTCTAAGACCCTCACCTGAGAGCAATCAAGTCTTGTTTTCATCCTAGAAAGTGCTATAGCATACACCTACAGCACAACAGAGGAGCTGAGGACTGAGCAATTTGTCTTCCTTGGCAGCTGAGGGCTAAGTGAGGTTTCTAGTTTTAAATACTTACTGGTGACTTTTGTTGGGTGTATCTCTGTTACTGTAATAGAGAATGCCTGTGATTCAAGGCCTGCTCACTTTGCAAGGAAGTGGTGCCTGATTGTCAAGACAGTGAAGTGTGGGTGAATTACGTTTATGCCTTCCTAGATCATGTATTACTAATATCCTTTTGTGAATGGCCCCTTCAGTGGCTTCCTAATTTACAATAGTTAAATTTTTCCTCTGTGGTTTCATAAATTTCCAATAAAAGCAACTAAAACAGAGGATTTTTTTTGTGTGTGTGTGTTGTGACTTTATTGCTGTTTGTTCATAAAATCTTGGTGAAGAGGTTAGTGTTAGAAAGATTGTGTTTCACTTGATGCTTCAGAATTAATACAAAATATTCAGGATGTTCCACTTCAGCAGCGTAAGCACTGGTGTCTCTCCTTTGGAATAATAGAAATCATAGACTCATTTAGGTTGGAAAAGACCTTAAGATCTTTGAGTCTAACTATGTGTTTGTGCTTTGTTAATATGCATTGACAGTTCAATCGGTAGCATTAGTAGAAAAATGTTCAGTCAAGTTAGTTTGCAACACTTGGAAAATACATGAATGGTTAACTGAAAGAATATGGGAGGTTTTGGAAAAGCTTACTTATGGGATGTAATACTGCTTTAAAGTATCAATAAGTACATAGAGGTAAGAAAAATACTATTTAAAGAAAAAGAAAATGGGTAATTTTAGGAAATCCTTAGTGAACACTCTTCCATCATCCTCTTCCTCCATCCTCCTTATAAAGTGTTAGGTTGTGAATATAGCTAATGGCATCTCTCAAAACTGCATGCCTATCTTTATCTCCTAATGCTTTTAAAATCTATCTTTATCTCCTAATGCCCCTCATTTAGAAATGTGGGGTTATCTTGCATATTCAAATTCATACCCAGAGTAGAAGTGAAACCTGCTGACACAGTGGTTCCAAAAGTCTGAATTGTGGTGTAGTTTCCTGTTGTGCAGTGTGCCCAGGGTGATTCTGTTTAGGAGAGCAGTCATGTTCATGAATGTGTGTAAGTTGCCAATAACATTTTATCTTGTGTTACTGAAAATCCAAAAGTTGCATCCATTATGGAATGAGTCAAAAGTAGAAACAAGCTTCAAATATGTAGAGCAAACTTTTCTTCAGGCTGCTTTGTTTCATTTCCTAAACAGTAAGGGTAAAGAAGCATTGCAGCCTTTTCAACTGCTTTTTGTTTAACATAATTTTCTTGGTATTTGAGTATGCAGCTTCATAATTTTCTGCAGTCCAAAAGACTGGAAGAACTGCAAGAATGGAGAGAATGATGGATGTTCTCTGTACTACTGTACAATAGCTTCCTGTCTGAGGCTGTCAGAATGCCATGGTTTTTTTTCCCAATGTATGACTACATTTCAAATGTTTAAGCATTATGACCTCAGTTGTCTGCAAAAAGTTCTCTTCCCTTGTATATCTAAATCACTTGTTCATGAATGAAAATTTAGAGTTAATGGGGCAGGATCAGAGTGTGCAAGAGATTTTGGAAGTGGACTGCTTTCAGGTTCCCCCTAGTGTCCTGGTATGGATGTTGTAATTCTAAAGTGAACTACAGTTCAGTTTTCCTTTAATGGGAGAGCTTCCTTTTGGCACAATTGTTCTGTCCCAGTGAGAAAAGGACATTTTACCCTTTCTTTGAGTTCCTGTCAATGCACAGGGACCTCAAACTGCATAAAAAGCTTTTAGTAGACAGTTCGCCTGGTTATAAGTATTTTAGAATAGCACTTTATTTGTCTCATTGTGCTTCAATAATTTTGCCTTATATGCTTTAAAAAAACACCAAAACCCACTAAAACCCCACAAAACAATGCTTCTGCTAGTGTTGATTTTGATAACCAACTATAAAAGTGTTTCAAATTGAAAAGACAGATCCTTTTGGAAACCTCAGTTTTTAAGTCTGTAAAAGGTTGTTGAAATCAGATATGAAATTATTACTTCTATCTAAATAAATTACATCTCAGACAAAAGCTCTGAAATTGATATTAAGGTAACCAAAAGCTATTGATGTTGTGCTGCCCCAAATATCAAAGTGTATTCAAATGTCAATAAAAAGGTACCATATTCTGCCAAAGTTGAATGTCTCATTGTCATTCAGATACAATCTCATTTGATTAAGGTTAGAATGCAGTAGAAGCCAGTTTGATTCATGTTTGTTTTGTACCGGGGAAATTTTTACAACTTGCTGTTGGTGATACTTTTCCAACCTGGTTTACAGGTAGTTGATTTTCTTCTGTAGAGTCAGTCCTGTGAAGAAATGTGAGAATAAATCCAAATTATTTAGTGGATAGGTTGATTTCTTTGTGTGTGCCCCGACTTAAATGAAGTAACACTGGAAAAAGGAACTTTATCATTAGAAACATGGGCAGTTCCTAGAGGACAAGTATGTTCAAATTTTTCCTATTTAAATATTTCTTTGCATGTTATTTTTGGGAGTAGGTGAGAAAGTTTCAATAAAGCTACTTGTAACTGTTGTTTCTCATGTATCTCATATTTTTTCAGATTCTCTTCTGTATCAGTTTGAGGTGGAACAGTCTTTTGGAATTATGGAATGATGAAAGCTGTGTTTGATTGCCGAAAGCCACCATGTAAATATGCTCTTCCCCTTCAGAAAAACCCAGTTGAACATTTAAAGTTGTATAAATACATATGTAATTAAGATATCTGGTTTCAGAAATTTATTTGATATCATAACACATCCCCAGGGCTGTTAGCTGTGTTGTTCATATTTTATATGCCACAGTAAAAGGAAGTATTGGATTCTGTGTAGGTGGTTCCTCTACAAATTTTATAGTATTGGAAAGAAATACTTGTTTTGGAGGCTGGGATTCTATATAATGAGAAACGTAATGCAATTTGCTTTACTTTCACTTTTTCTCCTTATCTGATATGTGTACAAAATTCATTTGGTTGCCAGATACAATTGCCATTGACTAGAATAACTCTTGCATTTTTTTCAGCATTTAAAAATTCCCTGCTAGCTGTGTAATCCTGAATTAAAAATGTTAAGATAAAGTTGTTGTAGCCACTGGGTGTAGCGTATTTGATTCATATTACTGTAAGGTCTTCTGCTTAGATTTCCAGTCTGGATGATGTATTTTATGTGTTTGTCTTAATGTTTGGTTTACTGTGCATTTGGCTTGGTATTTGATTTTTTTAATCTGTTAATGGTATCAATTATGTTTGTAAGGACATCTTAAAGCTGTTTCAAGTTCAGGCAGAGAGTTCAGGAGGAGCCTTTGTGTCTAGGGCAATGACTTTGATTCATTGATGCCAGCTCTAGAGTTCTAGGGCTAGTCAGAATTGCTATGGTTGCATCGCAAGGAGCATGGCTGGTGTAAGTTTACTCTGCATGTTCAAATTCGCCTTACAATAAAACCATGGCAGCAGAATTTTTATGGGTAGACTTTATGCAGGGCTAGATAATTGTCTGTCTTCCGGAAGTCAATGTGAAAGCCAAAAGACTGTCTAAATTCTTTGTTGTACATGCTCCAATTTTGCTTAAAATTATTGTCTCAAATAAATTGTCCTTCCTTGAACATGTGTTTGTGCTACTGGGTAGTAGTGTACAGATTAAGGTGAACGAAAATGGGGTGTATGGCTTTATTAGAAAGATGGGTAACTTCTGTTGTTCATTTTAAAATAATGAAAAATGCCTTTTCAGAGAGCACCCTTTTTAATAGTTCTTGGCTGGTTAGAACTCCCATGCAAACCATGCTAATGTTCTCTGAAGTAAAGAATTCTAAATGTTAAGCAAATGAAGAGCATCTGATCTGCCTGCCATGTGTTGGATGCTGTCAACTTTTCTTACTAAGTAGCCCCTCAAGTCATAAATTTACAATAGGAGTCCTACAGCATTTTTTTTTTCTTTGCAAGAGAAATGTGTGTCTTAAAAGTACTGTGGTGTAGATTCTTTTACATGGTTATTCACAAACCAAAAACTAATAAAATACTAAAACTGGTATCAGTAGTTGTACTCGAGACAAAAAATGAAGTGGCTACAAAAGAGAGAGGCTTTTTTTTTTGGTTCATTTTAGATCTCTAGCTCAGTTTCCCTTTGCATTTCGTCAGCTGAACTTTCCTGTTAAATAAGCACCATGTACAGTGGAATGATGAGTCAGTTGTGTCAGAATCAACACCTTACTTTTAAACTGACTTCTCCCAAAACCTGCTAGTTGGACATAGTGAAAGCATTACTCTTAATACATGAGAAAATCAGCTGCTTGCTTTTAAAAAAGAGAAAGAGCTCGTTTGTATAGCTTTACAAGATATTAGGCAAGACAAATAAGAAACAGAAGTGGATCTCCTTTTACATGTCCCTTCAGTGGACCTTCTGAAGTACCTTGGAATGACTCCTAGAAATTTCAAGTTCTGAGAGTTTTTATCTAGAAAAGTCTTTATTTCAGGTTTTTCAGACTTTTAAGATTGTTGTGCTTTAGAAATGCAAGAGGAAAATAGAAGAAATTTTGGCAAGGTAGTATATGTCTTAAAATATGGCTTCATGGTAAGGGTGAGCTGGACTAGCTAGTTCATGATTTCTGAAAGGGAAAAATGTCATTCCCACTACATCCTGTCTCCTTTCTCATAAGCTGATTCAACTTCTGAAGCCATTGAAAAACTCAAACAAAACCTTAAAAACCACTCTACAAGCTGAAAAAATACTTGTCAGTTTTAGTTTTCTGAAATGAATGTTAAGTGAGTTACATGATCGTTCTGTAATCAGAATAATTGAATCAAAAAATGGTCTGGGTTGGAAGGCACAGTCATCTAGTTCCAGCACCCCAAGCATGGAAAGGGACACTTTCAACTAGACCAGGCTGCTCAGAGCTCCATCCAACCTGGCCTTAAACACTTTCAGGGGTGGACAGCCACACCTTCTCTGGGCAGCTTGTTCCAGTGCCTCACCACCAGACAGTAAAGAATTTCTTCCTAATATCTAATGTGAGTCTACTCTCTTTCCATTTGAAGTGCAAGAAACTTTCTCTCAGCCTTCCCTCCAGGGAAAAGTGCTCCAGCCCTCTAATTATCTTGGTGGGTCTCCTCTGGACTCTCTCCAGCAAGTCCATGTCCTTTCTGTGCTGGTAGCCAGGTGGGGTGTCACTGGAGTCATGGAATCACCTCCCTAAAAGTCCTGACTGCATTGGCCGGGAATCGAACCCCAGCCTCCTGCATGGCAGGCGAGAATTCTACCACTGAGCCACCAATGCTGGTGATAATTTTATTTTTTTTTTTCTGGTTCATTTTACACACTGTCTTTATTAAAAAAAACCTGAATAAAACAAAAACTTCTATTCCACAAACGCACAGGCACTACTAACAACTTTGATTTTCCCCCTCTACACTTCTACTGAAGAACCTTGCTTTCACAGTTGGGAGTTACTTGGGCAGCTTCCCCTTGCCCAGCGCTTTGTAGTGGCCTGAGTGCATAATATTAGTGACTGTGGCCAGTCTGGCCTCATTTTTCACGTAATTGAACATTTTCTGCTCACTTATAAGTGTCCACAGTTTCCAAATTGACAGTAGCACAGAATTTTTGGTTTCTTTTCAAGTGACAGTGTGTCATGCCTACTTTTCTGAAGTAACGAGAAGTAACTTGTCAAAGTTCATCCTGTGATGTTGCATACCACCAGCACTACCATGGCCTCTGGGATGGTGCGCCTGTGTGTGTGCATGTGGCTGTGGCTGATGTGCCCCCTCAGCTTCTGGGTGTCCCTGAGTCTGGAAGGCATCTTGTCAGTGTGTGCAAGGGCAGGGAAGGAGCCTGGTGCTTGTGAGAGTGAGGAGAAGCAAAGCGGGCAGAAGTGGGAAAGCATCAGATCCAATGTAAGGCAAAGATGTTGCATTGTCAGTATATTATGAGAAGAGTGGAAGGTGATGTGACTGGTACCTCACCATTTCTCCAATTCTGATGTGAAGCTACAGCAATGGAAGTGTGTGGCCCACTGCAGTCCAAGTGAGACTTTGCTGGAGCTGCCCCATGGTCCTGCTGTACCTCCTCTGGGCTCAGCAGTCTCCCCTGCCTGCGCCTCACCGGTACTGAGTGGTATGTGAATTGAAGTGGCAAAATACCATCAGTGCAGTTTTATTGCTGGGTCAGTTCCCTGATGTGGTGTGTTGCAGGTTCGCATTATGGCCAGCACTAGCACAAAACAGGAATTGCAGCTTTCTAGTACTGTCTCCCTTATTAATAAAATATGTGTGGATTGCTAAAACTTTTTTTTTGGTAGCTGTGAATTTGTTGTGGTAGAGGCTTGCTAGTACCCTGGTGGCTGGTTGATGCTCAGTGTGTGTAACAGTGATAATAATCTGACTGGCATTCATGCTACAAGGATTTCAAACACCTTAAAGTTCCTCAGCATAACTTTGGAGATGTGACTTGTGGACTTGTTATTTTGTTGGTTTTTGTTTTGTGTTTGGGTTTGTTTTGCTTGTTTTTGTTTGGTTTTTTAAAACTATTTTGTTAAAAAAATCTGCAGATGACAGCATCTGAATCCTGTATGTTACAGCACTTGGCTAAAAATTTATGATAAAATGCTGCCGTAGTTCAGATTGCATGAGCAGACTGTACTTCCATGCTGCCTGCCTTCTTATTAAAAAGAAGTGTTGTGGGCCAGCAGAGTGCTGATTCCTCCTCCTGTATCAGTTACCTATAGATGTTGGAAACGTTGCCTCACCCTCATGTTATAACGTACTGAGTTTTGATTTGTAGGTAGTAATTTTTGTTCACCATACGAGTAAACGTGTGTTGTCAGTAAGTTATTGTACAGACCCTTGATTTGGCTGGGATGCAGTTATATGAATGGAGAATCTGAGGCATAGGGAAAGCTGAAGGTGAAGAAATAAGCCTTGAATTCATGTGAATTGGTGAGGCTCAGTCTTTTGCTTTTCTGTGGAATGACACATAGGTGAATAAACTCAAAAATTGCACCATTCATGAAAAGAATTCTTTTATTTATTAGCTGCTGATGGTTGATGGTCCTGTCAAGGAGGTGTTCTGTTCGGGTGTAGTTTGGTTTGGTTGTATCTGAGCAATTTGTCCTAACTCAGTAACTGGATGATTTGACTTTTTTTAATTTTTTTTTTTTTTTTCTTTTGCTATTTACCTCCTGAGGATCTGCTGTCAGGGAAGGGCCTTCTTTTGCAAGCACTTTAAATAATGTCAATAAAAACAAGGTAAAATTATCTGCCTCTTATTATGCTGCTTCATATCTGGACTCATCAGCTGTTCACAACAATCTATTCTAGGGAATTAATCTAGAGGATAAGTGCTTAATATTTGGACATTGACGTGATGGAGTGATTCCAGAGGACGGCCACCAAGTTGATCAGAGGGATGGAGCACATCTATGAGGAAAGGCTGAGAGACTTTGGATTGTTCAGCCTGGAAAAAGGAAGGCTTTGGACTGATGTAATTGTGGCCTTCCAGTACCTGAAAGGAGCCTACAGGAAAGATGGGATAAGACTATTCATGAGAGGATGTAGTGACAGGGCAAGGGGGAATAGGATCAAATGGAAAGAGAGTAGGTTTAAATTAGTTGTGAGGGAAAACTCTTTACTGTGAGAGTGGTGAGGCCCTGGAACAGGGTTCCTGGAGAAGTTGTGGTTGCCCCATTCCTGGAAGTGTTCAAGGCCAGGATGGAGCTCTGAGCAACTCTGAGAAAGGTGTTCCTGCCCATGGCAGGAAGATTGGAACTTGATGATCTTCAAGGTCCCCTTCCAGCCCAAACCACTCCATAATTTAGAATATTTTTACAAGTGGTTGTAGAACAGTTAAACATATGATCTTGCTTAGGTGGCCTTAATAGTGTTGAAACAGCCCTGTTTATAGTTCTTGTGAACTTGCACAGTGACCTAAGACTATTTTAGTATAAAGAAAAGTTAAAATATCTCTCAAAAAGGCTACCAAAATGCCTGGAGATGAATTTAGCTAAAGGCAATATGTTACAGTTGTAAAGTAAGCAGCTTTGTGTCTCTGTGTCTCCCTACCATCCACCCTCCCCCCCCCCCCCACCCCCCCCACAATCAAAAAANCCCCCCCCCCCCCCCCCCCCCCCAAACTCCCCAAAGTTTAAAAACTCAGCCTCCTGAAAACCCCAACAAATCAAATCACCGAACCCTTCCTAGCCTAGCTCAATATTTGCATGCTGACCACGTGCTCATACATGCTGCTGTAAGATCTTGGTGGGGTTCTTTTGGAACGTGGTGAATTTCATCAGTCTATACTGAGGGCTGGTTTTGAGTCCTGGAACATGTCCTGGAAAACTTTACACACATCTTTTGTTTTTCTACATCATCAGTGTATTCAGATCAGAATGTGGTGTGATTAATCAAGTAGTACATAGTACACTAGAGAACATAGTAATCTTGCTGTTAATGAGGGTTCAGGTTATAAATTTCAGTGGGATCTCTAGAGACTAAGTACTCAGCTGTCCAAAGGATGTGCTGTTGTGTAATGTCAGGAGGGCTTAAACTAGTGATCTGCCTCGTGTTTGCTCCCAGCATCCTGGTGGCTTCTGACAGCTGTCCTGCAATGTGCTGAGATACCCAAGACTCCACTACTGGGGCAATACACTAGAGAATATCTGTACAGAATACATCTATCTTTTTTCTTCCTTCGTTTTTTTGGAAAAATCCAGTTCCATGTGTACGTGCCGATGCAAACTGAGGCAAGCTGAAGCGTGCTGTGCAGATGTATGTTTTGGGAGCTAGGTGTTACATAGAAATTGTATTCTGAAAAATACTTGTAGGCAGTAAGCCTTTTGGATTTTATGGCTAGTTTTAATTCATTAAATGATGAGCCACTGCCAGCAAAGGTTTCTGTGTTCCCTTGCTAAGGCAGTCATGTTTCTTTAGAGGAAGACCCTATAGTTAGTTTCTTTGTAATAAGAAACTCCTAGGAAGTTTTCTTAATATGGCTTAGTAGGTTCCACTTCGATAAGAAACTGAACAAAATCATCTGTAGAGGTGTTTGACATATGAACTTTAGACTGTGTCGTACAAATTGCCCCCTTCATCATCTTAATCCCCTAGCACCTTGCCTCCCTCCTGAATCCCCCCATGGCCTGGACCACCCTCACCCCCCCAAAAATAAAGCCTCATTTAGAAGCATTTTCATGCTGTCTCATAATTATTTCTTGTTTTTTCTTTTTATTCTTTCCTAAAGAGAGATGCTTTGAGCTTGTTAGATGCTATCCTTTCAGCTGCATAAAGAAGGGTGGCAGTGGACTGCCCTGTTTTTTGGGACTGCAGTGTTAGAAAAGATAGTCATAGTATCATAGACTAATTTGAGTTGGAAGGGAAGCACAGGAATCATCAGCTCCAGCTCCCTGATCTAATTTGCTCATATAAGGAAGCGTTGGTTTTAGACTATGGATGCAACTCTTAGCACCCCACCTCCCTACCCCCAAACCAGGATTTTGAAGTATCAATAGATGCAGAGTTTACAGGGCTGCATGCATAAGTATGTCAGTATGGTCTCTCTGCAAGCAAACAAGCACTCAGTTTCCTTGTGATCATATCTGACTGTGTCAGAGAGCAGCTGGGCTGGAGCTCATGTGGTAAATGCTGCTGAGAGCTCAGTCCTGCTTACTGCAGCTACTTTAAATGTCCTGCCATTTCAGAATGGCAGATTAAGCACAGCTCTGCCTGCTAGACACTCTACAGACCCTGCAGTAAGGCAGTTCACTGCCACTTCATAATGGACTGGGGTCAGAATTATATCTCACTTGGGAAAAGATGAAAAGTTTTTCAAAGATGTAAGAGCTCAGATGATTTTTTTTTTTTATCTAGGTAAGTGGTACATACTCTTTTGGACCCATCTTTCAAAAATATGCTTTTATAGACTGAGATAAGGTCAAATAAGTGGAACTTGAAGGGGTATAAAAGTGAAAATTAAGAAGGAAAGATTGAAGGAAAAACTGTATGTTTCATGATAGGTACTTATGTTTCTTTTTTTTAAAAAAAAATGCCCTCATACACTTCATAGAGATTTTTTGCAGCATCAAACATGGTTAAAATATTGCTCCAGCACAAATAGTTCTGCTCTGAGTTCTCACAGTGTTGTCACTGAACACGTTCAAGGATGTGATAATTTTGAATATATTTGCCTACAGTTTGTTTTAGAATACTTCTGTAGTTAAAACATGTTGAGACAATTGCAGTTTGAAGTTGCTCTGCTGTTCTCCATTTGATGGGAAGCTTTTTCCTGGTATTTACTCTAAGGGAAGAGCAGACTTTTATCCACAAAGTGTTTTGGTATGGGACTTAAAAGACAAAAACTTCCATCTGTTTGAAAAAAACGTGCTTGTATTGCTTCTGAGTGGGTTTTTTTTTGGTTTATTTTGTTCCAACACTGCGTGACTGTTAATAAGGAATTGGTTGACTACAGACTATAAAGAAATTTCAGTAAGCTGCTTCAGAAAGTTTTTTTTTTTCCTTTAAGTATTCAAACCAAGCAAGTACTATTTCCCAAACTTATAAAAATTAAAAAAAAAATCAAATGTGTGATTCCTACCTCTCTTATTCTATCCCTAAAGAACAGACAGCCTCTTTTCCCTTCACACACCCACTCCCAACCTAAACAAACATCTTTTTTACTTGTAGCAATTGAATTACTTCTAGTATGGATTTATGCTAAGGAACAGTTAAGTGTGGGAGAGCCACCAGGATACAGTTCAGCATAGCTGTTTCAGTATTCATCTGAGCAGCTGAAGAACTGCATTAATCTGCTCTGCGTTAGGGAAAGAATAGGTGTGATTTAGGATGCCCAGTTTAGACGAGATCACTGAGAGTTAGGGTATCTGATATTTATGTTTAACTTTGTGCTTCCTGTATGAATCATTTAGGGTATAGCCATTTATATATGGCAGCAGAGAGACCTTCAATAGCTTGGAAGTTAAAAGATGCATACGTGTGTTAGAGTGAAGTTCTATTTACAGAGTGGAAACAAACTACTTTTAAACTCTGTTGTCAGCACTATCTGAGAATACTTTTATTAGCCTATGGTTAGAGAATTTTCTCGACTGAGGCAGTGAGAGGAACTGAATGTGGCCTTCTGATTTCTCTACAGCTAGGTGATAAATACCCCCTTCACAGTTGCACAATGTATTTGCACCAAGTTCATGGACAGTATGTTACTTGTTCTATTTTGTCCAAGTTGTTTGTTGGTTGGGGTGGCACCAGTCCAGCTTCATCGCTAGAGTTCTCATCAAACAAATCGTAGGAGTAAAAGAAGAAAAAGGAACAAGCGAGTCAGTGGCATGTCTTAAAGGTTAAGTTATAGATAACTCCTTCAAGAGCCAGTTTTCCCATGCATTTTATGATGGGACAAGGAGATGAGGGTATGTCAGTGATGAAGAGGGAGAGAGTAAAATGAAGCTCTGAATTTCATCTGCTGGAGTAGAGGTTGCATTTTTCAAGCGTTAGCTTAAGGAAGGAAAAAATACAGCTGCTCACGCAATACCTGAAACAGAGACACCTTACTCTGAGAGGGCACATGAGATTAATTGCAGCTAACATCAATGCTTTTTTACCTTTTCAAAAGGAGGGGGAAAAAAGGATTTTTCTTTCTAGGAAGCCTTGGTTTATATTGTTGAACAAGAATATATGGCTTATGTAAAAAAAAAAAAAAGAAAAAAAAAAGGCACCTGCATTGGAATGAGTATTTGGTGAAAGGTTGATAATACAGCTATAAACACACTTAGCAGATGTTTGACTTCTGGGTTGTTCTGTTCTGGGACACGAGGTACAAATGCGTTTTGTAGTGCTAATGAAGTCTTGGATCAGAGCAAAAATATTACCTTGGAGCAGTTCTTAGCAGCTGTTGATGCAGAAAATTTGAAGTGTGGAAGTCAGTTTCAGTTCCTTTTTTGGTATTCCCTGAGCTGGAATCGAAGGCATGCGTCTTGCCCATTCTGCTGCTGTGCGACCCCGCGGTAGCCGTAATCAGTGGCCTGGGAGATGAGCGACTGGAGCGATTGGCTGGGGAGCAATTTCCCGGAGTACATCTGTGTCAGGCACAGCGAGCTAAAGCAGTCATGTATGCGCAGGCTCTGATCTCTGGGGAGGTTCATTACAGGGTCTCGTACAAGGGCATTCTCTGCTTCTGCACATCAGCATGGAAGAAGCTCGTCAAGGGAAGAAAATGCAACATGTATGTAAATAGCAGCTGGGTAAAGTAATAATGGCTTGAATGTGATTTGATGCAAGTGATATTTAGCAGCTGGGGCTCAGAATTGTGTGCTACCTTAGACTCACTAGTTGTGGAAGAAATTTTTGAATGATCTGGTGATAGAAGTAGTAGTTTGAGTAGAAATTTCTGTATTAGGGAAGATATTTGCAGTGTTCTTAGAATTGTTTAATCATAGTAACCAGCTTAATTCAGAAAGAAAATGTGCTCTTAAAATTGTGACAGTATACTAACAGACTTTGAGATTGGTTGAGTGTTTTGGATTAGGTTATTTTTTCTTTTGCATTATTTTGAGTCAGCCTTTCTTAATTTGAAGGTTATCAACTGTGGCTTTGCTTGATTCTGTGCAAGTGTAGCAGGGATATTTCTGGTAGAGAAGCTTGAAATAGCCGGTTAATTGTTCCTTTTTGACAGAAAAATGAAAGTGAGCTTCATGAGCTCTGTAACTGAGGTGAAGTGTTAGTGGAGATAACATCTTCTTCAGACCTCAGTGGCATATTTTTCAGATAAAAAACTCAATTTGTGGGGATTTGTACAATGAATTCTAGTATTAGTGTTACAAGCTATTGCTTAGCCATTGTATGGGTTGTCATTACCACTGCCATGTAGCTGCAATGCAGCGTGTAACAGGGATTTCTACTTTAAAAGTTTCCTGGAAACTAAAAACTATAGGATGGAATTTTCCTAAGGTGTAAAACTCTAAAGATTAATGAATTATTTTATATATGACAGCTAAGTTTTCTATTCGCTTGTGTAAGCATAAGAAGGAGTTTGATTTAGATGTGTTAGAGTGCATCAGATTGCAGTGGCCTTTTGTTTGTCAAGGTCTCTGTAGTGCAGTGCTCAATTTTTGGTTTTCATTGTGGTGCTACTTTCAGCTCTGGGCACAGAGCTCTATCAAGCATGTATATGCCTAGAAGCCTAGGCAAGGATATGAGGTGAGTAGTTGTAAACATTATAGTACTTCTGCTTTTTTTACCTGTAATTTCAGGAATTTACTTAGTTACGTTTAAGTGAATGGAGATACGGATTTTTTTTTTGAATGAAATTTAGTACTGTGAGGCAATGATAAAATGCAACTTCGTAAAATAGCTACTATAATATTAGATATGCAATTTGATATCTTGTGTTGGATTGGTGACAGTATTTGCTAAGTTTATGCATGGTGGTGAATTTTCTGGCTTGCAGAATACTCAGGCTGAATTCAAATGGGCTTTTAATTTTAATCAAATACTCACCTGCACCTTAGTCATACTTTGCTAGGAATCAAGCCATCTCTTTTTCTTGTGCTTGTTCTAACCCAGTTTTTTTTATGAATTGCTATGATGTGCCATGGTTGATAGCCATTCACAATTGTGACCAGTCGCTTGTTGATATTATGTTTTCTTTCTGGCTTTTTCTCGCAATTTAATTTTCTCTTGTGATAAACACTTGGTTTACTGCCCAAAGACGTGTTCAGTTTTCTGAGATGGGACACTGCTTCTCTTGCACATTGTGATGCTCAATGTGACCCTGGCTGGAATAAGGCCTTCTAGAACTGAGATAAAACTACTTATAAACATTTGATTTCAATGGTGCAAGAAGCAAAACATTAGCGTGTTTAGAACTGCTTTTTTCCCGAAAGGGCTTGGGTTTTGAGGTGTTTGAGTAACACACACAGCTTTAGTGCCCTCCACATACAGTTTTGGAAAATTGAAAGTGCAATGAAACTTCTAGAGAGTCTGACCGAAGTCTGTTGATATCTTTTGGATGTACTTGTCCAAACAAGGTTTGTAGAGCTGCTGTGTTTATTGTAAGTCTTCTAGAAGCAGATTGGTCAGATGTATTTAGTAAGGTAAGCTGAGCAGTTAATTAGAGGATTAGTAGGCTAAAAAAAGTCTAAGTATCTCTAACCTCTTCTGTTATAGTTATGGTCTTACTGAAATAAATCTAAGTGTCACACCTTCCTGCGAGGCTCTGAGTGTAGCTTTGATTAGGAGGAGCTGTCATTTGCATGTGAGGATTGTTGAGTAAAATAGGAGTTCTATACGCACAGGTAAAATTCATAGGAAAAGGGGGGGTGTGCCACGGAGCTGAACTAGAGTCCTTCCTGTAGTGCTTGAGCAATACCCTCTGCTAAGATAGTAGGGGGAAAAAAACCTCTGGAAAGCAGCTGTTCCTGTGCAAAGGTGACTATAGAAAATACAACTAAGGGGGAACCCATCAACAGTATGCTTCGTATTTTAAACCTGGCAAGTGTTCTGTTTGTGAATTATTATTAATTGTGCTCTCATCTGTATATATTTAGAGGTGAAGGCCAGCTAAAAATTGTATGATGACAAAATGAGAGAGGGCTCATTTATATGTAGTGCATTTTTCCTTGGCTGTTAGGTTGATGTGCTTGATTTAGAACTGGTAGTGTTTCATCACTCCGGTAACTTCTGACGATACAGTATTGCTGCGTAGAGACTGTGCCCAAAGAACTTACTTCAAATGCATCTATAGGACCACTTGTGCAGTTCAACCAAAGTTGAATAGTTTGATAGACTAATACCTTCACTTACTTAGAAAGAACTTCGATTTTTTTTGTATCCTGGTTGTCCTTCAAAGAGGCAGCAACTAGAGATGCTTGCCCTCCTGCCCACTGTGGGCTCATCTTACCTCTGGTTTAAAAGCAGAATCAGTCTGAAAGAGAAGTAAAACAATATATTTAGAACTTACCAAGTGCTGCTGTTAGTTGTTCCTGCAGGTAAACCATGTCAACAAGCCCTTCCTATTTATTCACTTTTAACTAAGGCTGCTTGGTGCTGTGTGTATGGGTGGCATTGGGAGACCTATGGGGTAGACCTAATGCTTGCCTGAAGTTGAGTGACTGTCATTCAACTCTGCATACAGTGTACAGAGATGACTTTAACAAATACACTGTTTTTCTGGTTTCTTTTCTTATCCCTTCCAGGGTTACCATCCCTGGTAGACTTAATCTCCTAATTTTGTGTGTCTACAACACTGATCTTGTCTGGTTTTTACTCCCTGAAGTATTAGTTCTTATTAACTTGCAGCTCTGGGGGGTTGAATGGATAGAGAGGGAGTTGTATGTGCATTCTGTAAATTGGAGATATATTTTATTTCCTGACTACATGGAGTACTATGTGTGCCTAGAACAGAAATGCAGACTTCTGGAACAGACCACTTGGGAAATGTGGCTGTGAAAATGAATAATCAATTACCCTGAGGGTTCTAGATTACCCTGAACAATATATTTCAATACCTATGTAACAAAACAAGTGAGTTTGTTTATCTGTTTTTGAAAGAGTTCCATTTAAAACATTTTATAGATGTACACACACATACCTGGATACATTTACAAATAAGGTTGTGTAGTTCCTCTTTGGTTATCTTTGAGATAGTGGTCAAAATGAAAGTTTTAATTCCTTTTAATAGCCAAACCTTAATTTTTGAAGCAGAGCAATATCAACAATCACATGTTAATTAATTTTTTGGTTTGTTTTTGTCACTGGAGCTTTTTTTGATGGCTATCATATCTGTCTCCTGAATGTAGATCCCACAAAGGAGGGCTGATACTAAAACAAGGGTCCTGCTTTGGCTGTGCTTCCTAAGGTCAAGCCACCATTGACACTGATTCAGTTTGCACTGTTGCTGTGGGCCTCTCCTGTAGTGTCCCCTTGCAGACAGCATGTTGATGGATGGTTTGATCCTATGTACTTACTGGTGGTGAGAGAAGGAAGAACTGAGCGTGAAAGGCAAAATGCATTTTGCACAAGTTCTCATATGCTGTTGATCTTGGTAAGTCTACAGTAGTGTGCCACAAAGGTGTGCCTTTGGGTGTCTGTAAGCAGGGTGTGCTCCTGTTTTGAGAGGAATGATTTGTTGGTGCCACATTCCAGCCTAAGAGCAAAATCCTGTCTGCCAGATCTCTTGTGCCTACAAAAGTAGAGATGTATCCATGGGTTCTTGTGGGAAGGAGGGGGCAACTGTTTGTTTTCTCTTCAAGCCAGAGAGCTTGGGATACAGTTACAGTCACAAAGCAATATGTAGGACCACTGGGATGGTATAGGCAGTTTTATTAGAATATATTAAAATGAGAAGTGTTAAAACTGTTGGCCAGGGACAGATGTATAAAGGAAAAAAGTTGATATGAGTACACTCCTCCCTCCCCATCCTGAGTTGAGGTTAGTTTTTGTTGGTTGGTTTATGTGTTGGTTTTGTTTTTTTTCTTTTATTTGCATCTACTTAAATAAATGCTGCAGTGAAGCTTCTTTGTAGCATGAAAGTTGTAATGTAATTTTTTTTGGGGGGGGAAGGGTGATGGTGTTTGTGGAGTTTTTTTTGTTTGTTTGTGCCCTCTCATAAGCCCTACTTACTTCTGTGAGCACTAATACAGTTCCTTCTGGTGCTGCTAGTCACTCCCTAATTCTGCTGGGGAAGAACTTTGGTCTGAGGAGATGTAAATGGAGCACATAAACATTGACTGAGCTAAGTAATGGTCTTAAATGTTGAGCTCATATTATTCTTAACATGGTTACTGTATTGCTCATAGATTTCAAGGGTTTGCAGTTAGCTCTATCAGCCATTTATGATCACTGTCTATCACCAGAATGATTTAGTTGTATTTCTAGTACTTTAAAAATGTGCTTCTAGCAAGCTGTCTGTCTTGGAAGTGGTTATTCAGTAATGCACTTTGGCAGCACGCCCGTCTGAGATCTGTCGTGTGTGAGACTGCACAAGGTTAAGTGAGTTGCATGGTGAGAAGTGCTTGCAGAGATGACAGTGGAAACTTGCCTTTGGATTAATGCTCCATGCGTCATATTCGTGCTAGTCCTTGAGACTGCGGCTACCACATACTGCTGGAGGTTGTCATTTCTTCCAAACTCAGTGCTTTCCATAAAAACTCATGCAATTTAGGATTGACTCTTTTTTCAATACTAGGTTTAAAAAACATGTGGCATTAATATGGTAGATGCCAAAGTGTACTGCACTGAATAACGACAAATGTTTGAGAAGGTAAATAAATGGTGTTAACAGTTTCTGGTGCTTGGTTTTCTGCAAGGGGGAGTTACTCTTTTCTCACAGACTGAGAAAAGACATTTGAAAACCAGAGGTGGCAAGAGGAATCCTACTGGGAGTCTGCTGGAATACTGAGTATTTGAAAGCCTTGTCTGATCTATAGCAGTTGAAAAGGGATTTCATTTTCATGCTGAGGAGAGTTAGAAGGCTGAGAACACAGATTCTAGTGTATGCAGGCACCTCTAGCTGAATATGAAGGTTTTACTGGGGGTTGTTTCTTCAGTATGTTTATGAGTATCCAGAAATCTGGTGTTAGGAAAAAGTATACTTAGTGTATCTTAGTACAATGTGCCAGGCTTTTTCTTTTAATTTTTTTTCCTTTGAAGTACTCTGGATTTGTTCTGCTTTTATAAATTACCTTCTCCTTGTTAAAAAAAAATGCAAACCAAAGGTGAAAGCTTAATCTCTCCCTGGGGAACCTTGATTGCTGCTTATGTTGGTTTTTTCCCCCTTCTCAATTGTTCTGTCTTTTGACTGAAAATGAAAGTTACATACATTCTAAATTAGTCTTGAATTTTACTTTGGCTTGTCTACATCAGCTGTATTTGGGCATCTGTGGGAGTGTTGTACGTATGGTTTCACATGCAGTGAATGGTGAACTGCCCAGAAATACTTGCTTTAAGCTCCAATCATTCTCTGCCTAAAAAACAGAAGTTGACAAGTTTTTCACAGTCCCACTGTTCTTTGTTTGTGTAAAAAGTTCAGAAAGTAGACAAGAGAACTAAAACTGCAACTGTAAAATTTTCCTTCCCTTCAGTGCCTTCAACTGACATGATAGATCGTCTATAGTTACTGGAAATCTATGCCCTACAGACTTTATTTTTAACCAGGAAAAGGTTGTAGTTTGGAATTACTTTGTAATGTATTTGAATTTTTTTGATTTTTTTACCTGACCTAAGGCAAAACTATCTCATACCGGTATTTGCTCTTGGCATCACAAAACAGATATGCTAAGAGGATCCTTTGTGTTTTTCTGAACAAAGGTTGTAAATGATATGCTTCCTTCATGTATGATATTTGTGGTTGTTAATGGTTTATTCTTGGAAGAGTCTTTGCATATGTTGAGTGCTTTGAGATAGTGATAGAACGGTTTGCAGGGGCATGCATGCCTTCCTGTAATCTAATCTCTAAAGACATGTTACTTTCACGTGATGTGGTTTTTGAAGGCTGCTTCTGTATGTATGAGTTTGGCAGAGAATCTCTTTTACTAAAGCAAGGGGTGACAAAAATTAATAGTGTGATGTAGGGCACACAGCAAATCCCATTTCAAAACGTTACTGGGAGATAAAAATCTTTCCTTACGTGTATATTTTTCACAGTGTGTATGTAGTTTTCTACTGGTATGCAGTTGTTTGTATCATCTGGAGAAAAACTCTTCCTTTGTTGCTCAAAAACTGTGTGTTTGGCAAGATTCTAAGAGTCCTAAAAGGAGTACTGAGGATAGGTGTGTTTGGGTACAGGATTTTTCAGCAGTCTGTGGCTGTAACCATGAAGCTAATTGTGGAACAGGTTTTGATAGTAGTTTTCCTATTACTAGGAGTTTTTTTCCTACTCAGATATAAAAAACCACATGAGGTAGTTTAGAGGATTTGTAATTCTTCCATCTGCTTCCATCTCTACTTGGAGTTTTATGGTAATGTGCATACTGTGTGTATCTGTTTCTGTGAACAGGAGTGTACTACAGTACATTTGATTTTGGTGTGTAGGAGATAGGAATATGCTATTTCCCCCCATGTTCCCCTCACATCTTATTACCATGACACTTGAAAAATTTCTGCCACTTCTTTATTAACAGGTCCTTGAAACATTTTCACAGTCTTGCCCAACAGACATAGCCTCAGTTTTTTTTTTTAATTGTAGCTCTGTGGAGTGTACAGTGTTTTGATTTTTCTGACCTGCTTGCAAAAGTCTACTGTCACTACAATGCAGAAGTAGTGGCAAAGTTAGGTTGCTGTGTAATGCTTTCTTGAAAACCCTATTTTCACATACACAGGTCAGAACTGACTTGTATTTAGTTCTCAGAGGTTTATTCTGCCATATTCTTTTCTCTTGTGTTTTTACTTACTTACATTGTGCCAGCTGCTTTTGGTTTTTTGTGGTCTAGCTGCATTTAACCTTTTTTTGAACCTCATCAGAATTCTTTTCCCAGCATGTGGTGCTTGTCATCTTCATATTCTTTAATTTTCTTTCCCCCATTGTTAAATATTTAGATTTTTTTGTGTATATGCACACAGTATACTATAATAAAGGGAACTTTTAAGATCAAGGAGTTCTGTATTCAAAAAAAATTTTTTTGTGAGTGGGAGTTGATACAGGATGTTTTAGCTTCTACCTGTTACACACAGGTGTATTGTTTTTCCTCCTTGCCACTTTTCCTGTGAGGTGACAAACTTGTTCTATATATAAAGCAATTGCATAATTGGAAGAGCAAAGTTTAGTTGAATGTCAACATGGTTAGGGTTCCCAGTTCCTGTAAGACTCCTGATTTAGGCTTCTGTTTTTCCCTCATGAAACCATTATCACAGATCCTCTGTGGATTGATGTAAATGCATCAGATCAATGTCAATGCTGCTAGAAGCAGTGATCAAACAGATAAACTTGTGGTGGATCTAGCTGTCATATGAGAGAAGTCACAGAGAAGTGACTTTGGTGAGCTGATCCAATGGAAAACTAATCAAGTTGTTACAAAAAAGCTAAAGAAACCCTCCAAACAAACAACAAAGAAACCACACCATTTCTTAAGTGCTTTTTATCTGATTTCATGATGGTTAGGTCTGACTTGAGGAAAAAAGTGTGTGCCCAAGGGAGGAGAAAGATCAGGAAGAGTAATCTTTAGCAGTTAGCCTTGCCCTTATATTTGGATGTAAAACGTTACCCTTAAGCAGTTCTTCTTTTGGAGAACCAGCTCTGTCAGGAGGCTGTAATTTGTGAGCTGTGAAAAGTGGACTTTATTCTAAGGAATGCAAACACGTGGAGAAAGGCAACTTTAATGTTGTTTCCATGTCAAGTTTGAGATGGACTTGAGATTTCTACTGCTCAATTACTTCATTTTTGTCAAGACTGAGCAAAAGGCAGTTTTAACGTCTGCTTTAGTGATGTGCTAACTATGATTAGAGGATGTGTTCAGAGATAAGCTTATATCTATTTCAAATATTGCACGTTATGAGTGGCGTGGTTTCAGTAGTAATGGAAGCTGAAAAGGTCTGCTGGAAACTGCTGCTTTTTAACTTTGTGGGTAAAAAAAAAAAGTGAATTAGGTTAACTAGGTGGCTGTTGAAACCTGAATGAAGCAGTTATTTTGATATTTCCAGCGCGCGCTGTTGGTCTGGGAAAGACCTTAGGTTGGATAACCTAACCTTTTTGCTTCCCCTTTGTTCAAAAAATCTTATTTGTGCTGGAAAATCTCACACAGGAGTTGCCCCCTAAAGAGAGGAGCTTGAGATCTCTCAATATTAACTTCTGTATCTTTCTATAAATTTACCAGTTANACCTGAATGAAGCAGTTATTTTGATATTTCCAGCGCGCGCTGTTGGTCTGGGAAAGACCTTAGGTTGGATAACCTAACCTTTTTGCTTCCCCTTTGTTCAAAAAATCTTATTTGTGCTGGAAAATCTCACACAGGAGTTGCCCCCTAAAGAGAGGAGCTTGAGATCTCTCAATATTAACTTCTGTATCTTTCTATAAATTTACCAGTTATTTTATTGAAGTAGATTGAAAAGTGCAGTATTCTTGCAGTTTTTTATTCAACATCAAATGTGTATCCTGATTGTTGATACAATGAAACCAAGAGCATTGCGGAAGGAAATTTTATGGTATTTAGCCTAACTGTTGACTTACTCTTTTTTCCTTCAATACAGGGCAATGTTTTCTTGAAAAACTGGATGGGTAGGTTTTCAGTGATGACAGACTATTTCAGAACATATTTAGGAATTCAGGAAAAAAATAGTTCTATTTAGTTGTAACTTAAACTTGTGTCTTGTTTCTTCAGGGTCATGATGAAGAAGCTGTTGTGGATATGGGCAAAATCAGCTCTACTATCAATACAAATTTTGAGAAAGAAGAACTAGAGAGTAAGTTTGTAGTGGTTTTCTGTTTGCTTAACATGCATTTTTTGCCTAGTGATAAAAGATATATTTTCCTTGATAAAAGGAATCAAAATTTTATGGCTGTCATGAATTTCTGGGAATAAAACTGGTGAAAGGCAGAGGTGACCTGCCCTGTTTTGTCTGTGCGTGCTGGTAAATATCCATTGTTCTAATCTGTCACAAAAAAAGAATAAATTATTGAAGCTTTCCAAGGAAAGCTTGCTTCTTAGACTTAGGTTTGAAAAAACTATTCCTGTTGGCAAGTAATTTTCCAGCATGAATGATGTCACGTTCTGCAGAATTAAAAGTCAGGAAACAGGGGTCATGAGGGAGATGTTTGTTTTCTTTTCTGAAAGTTTAGTATCCTTGTGATTGTGGTCATGCACTTCAAATACCGAGAGTCTGAACAGACGTGTAATTGTCCTTCTGATTCCATAGTAAACTGTATGTTCCACAATCGGCTGTCAGTAAAGCATTATGGTAGTGTTCATTATTTGACTCAGGATCCCACATTTAGAAATAAAAATCATTTAGCAATGATTCAGTTTCATGTAGCAGAATGCAAAATTAGGTATTTCATCTAAGACATGACTATATTTCTTACTTGAAAACAAATTGGTTTGGGATGAGGATTCCATGGATGCTACTTAATGAACAAGGAAAATACCAGGGAGATCCAGTGTTAGTCTTCATTATTTGCCTTTCGCATGGAATGCTCTGAAGCTTAATTAACATTTGGAGAATGCTAGAAGGCAGTAGATTCACTGGGTTGTGCTGACTCTTACTGCTTCAGCACACTGGAAAGCCATAATGGCAGCAGTTTCTGGCTAGGAAAAGTTGATTTAGGTTGCTGTGACGTTTTTCTCATACCGTGGTGTAACAGGAGACAGTTTAAAGTGATTGAAGTTGTTTGCTGCTATTGCAGTCATACTCTTGTTCTGTTCCCTTCGTTCTGTTACTGTTTTCTGTCTTGTGCTGACACTTCTGTTGGCCTGACCAAACCAGAAGCCCAGCTAGGTCTGTTAAGCCATTGGAAAATTTAACAGTCCAGCAAAGGAAGATGGTCAAGATCTCAGCCGCTGAGCATCCGAAATGCCACACAGGTGGATGTGTGCCAGAGCTGAGCAGAGGAAGGAAGCGTGGATGTGAGAGATGCAGCAGTGGAGACAATGCTGGTTTAGATGGGGTTCTGCTGTAGGGAAACCACTGCCTTGGATGTTTCTGCAGTTGAATCTTCAGTGCAGATTTAAGCTCTCTGCTCCTTAATTTCCTTCTCTTGGCTTTTCTTGGGAGATGACCCAGAAAAAGCATGTGTATGTTTTGCAGGGAGGCAGGGGTTAAGGGGAAGCATGCTTCCAGCTGGAGTAGTGTTTGAGGCAGCTGTAATACCTCGACCACAAAGAATGACATGGGAATGTGCAGCCAGATCGCTTCCCTGGTCTCTTTCAGAGCACATTCTTGTAGGAGTGCTTCAGCTGTACAGCGCTGCAGTTAATCAAGATACTGGGTGGGAAGGCAGGGGGCTCAGGCTGCTTGAAGCAATTTAAGCACTTGTGTGACTGCTGTGGAAAATACCCCTGTCTTACCCATAGCCAAAGAGTAAATTAAGGTGAAATGCAGATTGCTGTCCAATGAACAATTGAGTTAACGTAAGTTCTTTCGAAAGGAGGAGTTGAGATCTCACTGTCCTCACCTTGCTCTTAGCCATGCAGCCTTATCTTTTCTTTCACTCCCTCACTCATTTTGGAGTGGCCCAGTGTTTGTGTCTCAGTGCAAGAGGGGGCTGGTTATACAGAGGTTTAACAAATAACTAGTAAGTATCTGACAAGAAAAATGTTTTCCAGTAGTATTATCGCATACATGAAGCTGTATATAGGCACAGATTTTCTCACATAAATAGGAATTATTCTTGGTGTTCACATATATATTTTAGTATCTTGTATATTTGTAAGAATTAAATTTTTTATTGGTAGAATGGGGCAAGGGAGGGGGAGCATATTGTTTGACTTTGATCAAAGTGAAAACTGTTGCAAAGTAAGAACAAAATGTTTTTCCTTTCCTTTATGAAAGAGAGAAAGGTATGTAAGTGCGATTGTTCAACTCATATAGTTACCTTCTCAGAGATTCTTCAAATTCAGGGTGTTCTAGAGGATAAATTTATGTGAACTTACAGCTCTGTTTAAGAGTTCATTATATATAAGCTATTATGATGAAAGTAGGTATGTGGAATTTTTAGGTTTTGTTTTTAATTCTGGTATCAAAATCCTACATGGGGAGAAATGGAACTGTTGGCTGCAAGCAGTAAAACAATTCCAACTAGCATTATTTTTCATTTCTGACACAAATATTTTCTTGTAGGCTTGGGAAGCCCTGTACTAAAGCATTGGGCATTGGAACTGTTTTAAGACTTTGAACTATTTCAGTCTAGTCTTTCAATATGTGTTTCTGGTGACTTGAAAAGGAGTTCTAGGAATTTTGAACCTTTTCAAGTGTTCATCGATGTATTTTCAAGGAGAGTCAGCAAGCAGTGAATTGAGTTCTGCTCTGGTGTGAAGCACCACACTTTTTAGAGCCCATATGTACAGGTGATACTTAACCTCTTTAATGCATGTGCAAACTCATGTTGATAGGTTTAATATAGTAGAAGGCATAATTTTGCTATTAATACTAAAAGGAAGGTTTCTTGGTGTTGTCAGTATTGGATACTTGTATTTTCTGGAAATTTTGTGATGAAGTATTGATGGAAAGAGAAACAAATGCTAAAGGGGAAAACAGATCGTAGACTTGGAGCTTCTCAAGCTCTGCATTCTATTTATGGGGGCTGGCAGAGTGTGGTACCTGTCTGGAGTGACAGTGTTTAGGTTAGAAAGGTTAGGCACAGGCTGCGTGTTTCGTAACACTCTTCCCGTAAAAGAGGAATGGTTAGAGATGGTGAACTGCAGTTGTGGGCAGACTGTGTGTGTACTAAATAAAGGTACTGCACTTCACTGAAGCTGTAAGGCTTTATTTTGAATTAACAAATGTCAGTTTACAGAAGAGCTAGAAAAGGGAATAACATCTTAAAATAACCTTTTTAAGAGCACCTAATGTTCTTAGCTTGATGCCAGGCTCTTTGAGCTGCAGTGAATGAGAGTAATAACAAAGTAAGCCAGGAGTTTGAAGTAAGGCAAGAATATTAATGGCAGAGGTATTTCATGTGATCTTGTGAAAGGTATTTTCTGTTAAATGATGTTTAAGGAAAACTTTCTTAAACTTGTGTTAAGATGTCTGGCTTGATACCACCAGGATTCATCTTTTAAAATGTGTAGCTACTTTCAACCTTGCTTTGAGGATACATTTACTAGATACAGTTTAAGGGTAAAGGGATGCATTCTGTTACTCTTAGCAGGCATAGCAAAGATAAAGAGTTTACACATAACAGAGGTTTACTTCCAGAAACAATCTTGAGGTCAGGAACGTGTGTCTTGGTAGACTAGTTTTCTGTGGCATAAATCCAAGCACCAGCTTTCAAGAGTTAAGATGGTTTAATAGCTATCTACTCTTACATTATCCTGTGGCAGGTGTAAGTAATGTTTACATTTTAAGTGACCCTATTATCTCTTATGCCTTGATGAGCCTTAATTTTTATTTAAGAAAAGAACTGTGGTTTTCACTTAATCTTAGTTGACAAGGACAGGTAATCAAATAATCCTGTATTTTTTCTCCCCTTAGGTGAATATTGTGTACCTAAGTAGAAAACTTGCTGTACCAGTGTTTTGCAATTTGAAGCTTTCTAAAAGTGTTTGACATAAACTATGTTCTAATGGTTTTTTCCCAAGCTTCTTTATTTAAGAGAACAATATGTAATGTTTTTGTTCTGACTGCATTGGAAATTTTATCAAAAGACAGCTAACTGCTAACTATAATAGTTCTGTAATCTGAAGCACACATAAAATTATTAAAGTAATATTACGGTCATAAAACTGAAGTTCTACCAAACAGCACAAACCACAACTTAAAACTTGCAGTAAACTTGATAGTCCCAGATCACTGAAATACAAAATTTTTGAGATAAGGCAGAAGGTACTACTTGATTCTGCAACCTATTACTTCTTGATGACTTTTCATAACCTTTACCTTATTTTAATCCCTTAAAAATCAGTTGTTCCAAAAATTGACTAAACTTGTGCCTTGTTGGAATTAGAACTATTTCTGAATGGATGATTTCTCTATTTGCAGTTCACTGAAAGCTAGTGTTTAATAGCATTTTAAGCTTTTAAAGTGTGAGATTGACCTTTTTTTAATTTACAGAATAAGAAATAAAAAAAGGAGAGAGTCAGAGTTTTTCTCAGGAATGGGTAACCCTTCTATGAAGCAAGATTCCTTCTGTAATGTTTTTCATACCTTAAAATATCAATGCATGCATTTGGCAAACCAGTCCATTTAAGGGCTTGTACAAGAGAGGGGTGTGATCAAATTTGTAATGACAATGTATTTGTGACCCATTGATAAAGTCAGATAATTTTCATTTCAAAAGTTTCTTATGAAATACTTTACAAGAACAGTGTTACGAATGTGAAAGCCTTGTGTCTTTACCAGGGCGATGGGAACTGATGATGTTTAAGATCCATTGCAGCCCAAACCATTCTGTGGTTTTATGTTGTGTTTAGTGGACAAGGGGTAGTCTTGAATGTTAATGGGACTTCGCTTGAATTGCTTGTTTCTAGATTTTCTCTCCTCCAACGGAAACAACTCTTTGAAATTACCTTTTATGTGTATCCTTTTTCCTGAGCTCTGCTGCAGAGACAGGTTGGACCAACGATCCTCAGCTCAGATAAAGCCTGGGGCCCAGCTCTGGTCTGGCTTGGCTGTGCAGTGCAGGGCTTGTACCCTCCCATGGGTACCAAGGGCTGGCTCCTTTCCCAGGCAAGGAAGGTCGGTGCTGGCAGTGAGGCACAGGTGGAAGTCTGTGCCACAATCCCTGTGTGGCACTGCCACCCAGCACTAAGCTTTTCCTATTACTGTTCCTACCTGCATGTCTAATGTAGTTGCTGATAATGCCTTCTTGAATATCGTTGATTGTTTCTAATAGAAGCATTGAGTGCATTTTTCTCTATGGCTGCCCCTACAAACTCATTTGGTTTTAAGTCAGAAAAAAATCACTTCTGTGTATAGCGAGAAATCTGGCATTTACTGTTTTTGTCAGTGTAATATGCCAGTCTTTGTCATGTAGTGAGAAAACACTCTTCCTGAGCACTTTACCCTATGCTGTGCTAACTACAGTTTGGGATTGTGCTTCTCAGTTTTATCAGTTTGAGTATAATGAGTGTATTCTCAGATAGACCTAATTGCTAGGAGCAGCAGGAGATTTCAGAGTACAGCCCAGGATGTGTAATGGATTCTAAAACACACTGTACTGTGGAGAACCTTTGGGTTCCAGTCATGGCATGCAGCTATCCTGTGAAAGAATTTTCTTTACTTCTTTCTACAGGTTTGGTTAGAAAATTGTATCTCAAATGTTTAATTCTGAGAGCAAGAGATAGCTCTTGTTAAATAGTTCCTTTAACAAGGAGAATCCTTGGTAATTAAAGGACTTCCTAGTAGTCAAATCATGCGTGGAAGACAAAGATTATATTAAATTATTTTATATTCACTTTTGATACATTAATTCCATAGAAAATAATTTTAGTCTTGGGAATGTGCATGAGAAGTTTATAAAATAAGTGAAAAATGATGTTTGTTCTGAAATATTTAGTTTTTCTTATGCCAGGAACTTCACTGTCAATACTAATTTGTGCATTTAATAGCATCCTTGAGAAATAGGGCATTATTTTTAATTAGAAAATTAGCATAGCAGAAGTATTTTTTGTGAATTAGAGACTTGAGTGATTTTTCATTATAAATAAACAGGGGTGTGTGTGTGTGTGTGTGTGTGTGTAGAGGCATTGTTCTTGTTCCTTAAGTTTTACCAGAACCAGGAATATTTGGAGAAATCCTATGTGCTGTGAAATTTTTAAGGGCAAAAAAAGACACTTTTGTTCTCACTCTTACTTCTTCCATCCACCTAGTTTTTCCCATTTTTGTGCTTCAGAGCAGTCTTGTGACAGAAAAGGTCACAAGAAGTGGTGCTTGTAGATTGCGTTGAGCTTATTTTTGTGCATACAAGTACTGTCTGTGATGTAAGGGAAATTAATACCAAGGAATGAGATGCTGTGTTCCAGATCTTTCCTACTAGGGTAATGCATTTGGAGATGTGAGTTAAGACATCAAACAGCTGGATTTCTTCCCTGTTTTATGATCTTAAGGAATGGATTAGGATCTCTCTTGCAGATACTCCAGTTTTTCTATACTGAACGCTCCATGCTAGGATGAGATAGATTATGACATTATTTGATTAAAAAAGGCTTCTGTATAAAATAAATTATCCATCTTCAGATTATTATTTGAAGATTTTCAGAAAAAACAGTAATTCTTGCTACAAAGTTATCGTCTTCAGCAGACTTGAGAGCTTATTGAGAACATGGGTTCACACTGGTGCATTGTGAGAGGGTGAGGGGGATCACACCTAGATGCTATATTGGAAGTGATAGTTGGATATTAGGATATTTTTTTTCAGGTAGTGTGTCGCTGTAGGTTAGTATACGTTGCCTAGATAACCTGTAGAACATTCATCCTTAAAAATACTAAAAGGATGGCTGTCATCCTAACTAAACTGATAAAAACCAGGCTTCAGCTTTGAAGTTGGCTGTACTTTGAGCAAGATTAACCAGGTAGCTCACCTCCAGATGGTTCTTAAATCCATCATTAATATATGATCGCTCTTAGTTCAAATTTTTAAGTAACAGGATTTGAGAATTCACATAGATACAACTTGATTTCCTTTGGTTTTCCTCGTTAAGATGGAGAACAATGTCCTTCTTTCTATGAAGCTTAAAAAGCATCTAGCCAAAGAAAAGGGAAGGTTCTGTGTGGAATTGTATTTAAAGCCTAGTGACATCAGGGCATTTTTGCTGATCTCTCTCAGACTTCAGAAGTCTTCTATTACTGTTTTCATTGGAGCTCTGGGGAGAAATCAGGAAACATAGAGCATTTTCTTTTCTGTAAATGTTACAGGACTGTAAATGTTACAGTTTGTTACCCAAACTGACTTTTGGAGTGAGACCAACCATGTGATTGGAGATCATCCATGTGTTGGAGACACGTTTCAAGTTCCTAACATTTAAGTTTGTTTCATATAGATAAAGGCCTTAAGTAGTAAATACTCTCAGTGGATTTGAACAGCTAAGCTTGGATAAAGTCATGTTGGATTAAAATGGGCAATCATCTCTTGAGCTTTGTATTACTAAATATAGTATCGGGCAGTCTACTAATTCTATTGATTATTGGTTTATAGTAATTCTGTAAGAAGCTTTGTTTGAAAGTGGTACTGTGCTACAGACATTTACGTGGATAAGGCTTTGAAGGTCACATAATGTACCTTTTGAACTTTTAAACACAATATTCAAGTAAAGTATTCCCTTTTAAAAATAACATCCAGTGCTAGAAACTTGAATCCTAGCCTTTTTAGAGTTAAATTTCTTTCCACTGCTTTCACTGATGATATATTAATTTTTGTATTAATTGCCTTTCTTGAAGGTCTGTTTTTTTATTTTGTTTAGGTTTGGTTTTTTGGCCAGGCTGAAGGATATCACAAGTTGTTTCACTCAATTCATTGGGAATGAAGGAAAAAAAACGGCCATGGTTTTGTTTCATTTTGCTTTTCCTTGTAAATTGTATTTATAAGTAAATCTTTATCTGTACATCTGCAAACATTATTACTCCTATCTGAATAATGAAACTTAAGGAAACACAGACCCACTCAGTTCAACTATCTTATTTTTATGAGACTTCTCCATGCTTTGCTTTGTTGAGTTAGAATCAAAGTTAAGCGTGTTCAGTTTTTATTATGTAGTTTTGTCCCGCCTTTAGGGTTGTGTCATGGTTTAGGACTGGCCCAATGCCAGTGCCCCCATGAAAATCTATTTTCTTTAACTAACTGCTGTGAGATGTGACCGGGAACAGACCAGAGCAGGCTTAAACTTAGAAAAAGAGAGAAAAACAATAATTTTATTAAACTACAAACTAAGATCAAAAACACACAGGAAAACAGAGTGAACACCTTTTAACCATTCTTCCTCCTCCCACCCAAATTCACCAAAGCACAGTGAGACAAAAAAAATCTTGGAGTCCTGATCAAGTTACCAGCACTCAAGTAATCAATTCTCAGTCCATCAGGGGAGAGAGGAGTCTCTCTTGTACCACAGTCCTCCCCACGAAACAGGGTTGAAACTCCCCATGTTTCTTTGTCACACATGGCACCGCCCGGAGAAACTCTGCCATCGTGACATCCTCCTTCCATGTACAGCTCTCACCGCTTCCATGACAGCTCTCACCGCTGTCCATGGACCGAAACTGCTCAGGGTTCTTCAAGGATGCTTTGCCAAGTGCCGAAAAAAAACAACCATGCCTCATTTTTGGGACAACAGTCCCCCCCATTTTCTCATCCCCTGGGGCCGAGGGTTTTCTCAAGAACAGAGCTCTTCTCCCTGAAGATGGAAGGCACCACCACGCCCTCTTCATCTTCCTCTGTTCACTCCTTTATATAATATCATTACAGCAGGTCAGTCTCTTGGCTCAGGCTATAGCATCCACCCAAATGCAGTCTCATGTATTACAGGTAGCTTGGTTCAGTCTATGGCTATACAAGAAAAGTCCAGCTGAAAAAGCCACTCCATCATCTCCTCCCACTTCAGCTTTTCCACATCTTCTTAACATCTCAGGTCCCAGACTGTCTCTCTTCTCTCTCCAACCACCAGCCAGGAGGACTAATGTTTCACAAAGTTTCCTTCACCCAGGAAAGGGTTAAAAGTCCGAGCTCCGCTGCCCTCAGGGCACTGAGATCTCACGGTGGCACTCCCACATGCTGGGCATCACCCCCCCTGCCGCCTCCTCTGCCGGCACAGGCTCGCTCGCTCTCCTTCTGGGGTTGGGGGGGGGGAACAAAAGATACCTCGGTGCTTTTCCACCCCTCGGTCCTGCAGGGGCTGGCCCGGTTCCATTCCCTTCCACCTTCTCTCTCTCTCCGGGGCTCCGGCCTACCTCAGCGTGGGCCTCCATGGCTCCCTCCCCCACCCAGCCATGTGGCCGGGCGGGGCAGAGACGGTGCCGCTCCCTGGGCTACCACGGGCGAAAGAGAGCGAACTCTGGGAAATCTCTGCTTTTAACCCCGTGTGTCTTCAGAGGTGACTCACGTCTTCAGTGGTCACACCAGGTGTCAATATTCGAATCTGACCACTGATTGGTTTAACTAAAACTTCCCAAAAAACTCACTTCCTCCCAAACGGAGACATTGGGTTGAATATGCCCATGACATGTTTTTGGGTAATCATGGCAGTGTACTCAACAGCAGTAGTTTCAGATTTTCTAGACAGTTGTTGGAATGTCTTTATTTATGACTGTTTGTGGTACCAGAATGAAGCTCCCTTTTCCTAAGGAATAGCCAGGTGCACTCATAACCTTCTATTGGCTGTAGGTAAATTTTTCCTGGTTAGTCTGTTGTACTGCCACCCCCACTGCTTGCTCTGAAAAATATTTCAGAGGCTCTTTGTCAACATCAGGTTTTTTCTTAAAGTTATTCTGATAGAATTACATTGGATTGTGATCCATTTTACCTTATAAATGCTGAAAATCATTTGCTCATCGACATTTCTTACTAGTCCCCAAATACCATTGCAGGTGTCTGAACAGTTTGCATATACAGAAGTGGTTTGGGGAAAGTATTCTTGATTTACATTTGCCTACAAGACTGTGTCTACATGAGGAAATAGTCTCACAGTAGTCACTTCTGGGCAGTGTGGGCTGAAGGGCAGGATAATAACCCATGGCTAGGCTGTTCCCTGTCTCTGTGAAACCCTAGTTTGTTCAGGTAGTAAGAAGGTGCTTCCTTTAAATCTTCCTTTTGGAGTTGAACAGCAATATCAAATGTTGTAGGCTGTGGATTGACTGTCCAGGCTACTAACTTGGCAGTGCCTACTTGGTGTGCTTGAGGCAGCTATGAGGCACCTGGACACGATTCTGTGTTCTGTGAGAGTAAAAGCCATTTGCTGTGGACACAGGTTGTTTAAAAACACCTTCTGTTTGTTGCTTATTTCAGCTCAGTTTTCCGTAGCTTTTACCCGTATCTCTGCAGCATATCTGCTCTCCTCCAAACTTTTTCTACTGGAAAAAAAAAATTCTGCCTCAGTACAATGAGGTAAAAGGAGATAGACTCCTCGTTTGCTTATTCACTTCTCCTCCATGCAACAATATGATCTTTGACTATGGAAATGGTCACGCTATTGCAAATGCCAGTTTTTGCAATAGCAAGGTGTATTGTTTAAGATGGAGATCCTTGGAAAATCTGTGAGGGACTTTTGTCTCTTATTTGTGGGAACAGCAAGGGACCAAAATATGGAAGTCCTTATTTCTCACGGAGTAAAATCCTGAACAGTTTCAGATTCCTTCAAGGTGGTTTTTTTGTTTTGTTTTTAGTACAGTGATAAGGACACATGCTTAAAACAGTCTTATTAACAATATTAAAACTAGCAATTATATAAAATGCTCTATTACTAGAAATATGCTAGAGTTTCTCTTAGGAAGGTTCCTGCAAAAAAATCCCACACTTTGGCAACAGATAGAACTGTTCAAATGTATATATAAACTGTAGTTTCATACTTGCTAATTGAATATATAAAACAAAACAGAAACCCTAACAGGCATAGTAACAGCACTTGCAGTGAGTGGTGGCTCACTCAGTTGCAGCTTTGAGTGGGATGTGGTGAGTAATGCAGTTATTTTTGAACCTCGTACTTTTTGCTTTCTTTATACATAAGATTATTGTATCATGATGGCGTCAGCAACATGACCATTGTTAATGATGCCCCCGATCATATTATATACCAAGTGCAGTGATTTATAGGTGTCACACTGGCATTAATTTCTCTGGGAATTGCATTGTGCATAGCAGTCACAGAGGGCAGAGGTCAGGCTGCTGGGCAGGGGCTGGATATTGTTGGAAGAAACTCACAAAAGACGAGTCTCTCTATAAATAGGACTGATGAGTGCTTTGAGAAATTAATCTCTTTTCCACTCTTACATGGAAACAAATAGCCTTTAATATGCTTAATTTCAGATTTGGTCATCATAGTGCCAGTCAGTCGATTCTAATTAAACTAGTGTTGGAAGTGTGTCAAGAATTGAGTCTTGTTATATGAAAAGGAATCTTTGACCAAATTAATTAAACATTAAACTTACTTATGTTAATAATGATTTTTGCTTGTATTTTTAGTCATGTAGCACTGTAAAAATACACAAAACTTCTATAAAGCAGTATGGTTTTGGGCTTAGGGATTCTTTATTTTGGGAAATAAGCTTGACATCTTACCACTTTTTGTTTCTTTAAAGCTCTATAATCACCGGGAATTTTCAATATCTTTAATCTAGTGTATGTGTGCTAGGCACACACATATATTTGCGTGTATTGTAGTCACAATTTCTAGGGCTTGTCTGCATAATGTAAATTTGCTGAATTTACATCTGTCTAAGAGCTGGAAGACCACTTCCTTTTCCTTTGGTTAATGTCAGTCTTCTGTAATAACTCTTCAACACCATGAAACAGAATATTTAGTGTTATAGGTAATTTGTCTCTTCCTGTGATTGTTTTTTTAAATAGGAATTGAAAAGCCTATTGTATATGCTATCTCCATTACAGGAGACATGGTAGTAATATGTTCATAACAGTCAGTTGATTGATATCTTTTACATCTTAAGATGTTGATGTTAGTATTGTCTTGATGTGAAAGGTCAAAGGAAAAGCAAGATGTTGAAAGTACATGTCTTAAAGAGCAGTATGCATTAATTTGAGGATGTGCTCCTAAATTTATTAAAACGTTCTAGAGTGGGAAAAAAACCCACCCCAACATCTCTGGAAGTTATTTGAAGTGTTGGCTTATATTTCAAAATAGAAGTTCCATGTTCCTGATACTAAATTAATGGTGTAATTGAACATGAGTTTCACCTTGATGCTTCACCTCAAGTTTCACCTCAAGTGCTACTTGAGGAAGTATTGGCAGCTCTTTCAAGGACAGAAAACTACTTGCAGATTCTAAACAAAGAGTAATTTTTTGATGAAGTTAATAAGCTGAACCAGGAGATTATTTTGCCATTCTTACTGTCCTGATATGAATCCCTGCAAAAAAAGAGGACTAAAATGTAATTTCTCTGCCTTGGCCTCGTGTTTATAAAGTAGCTTCCTTCAGCGTTACAGAGCAATCTTCTACTTTTGTATTATTTGTTTCACAACTGAATTCTTAAACTGAATATGAATATGACCTAATTTATCAGAGAAATGAGTCTAGCACTAGTTCCTTAACACCCTGGAAGGACAGAAAGGAAATGGTACTGTTAGTCCCCTAAAGGTAATTTTGTCAAGTGCTTTTGGATTGCTGTTTCTTAAACTCCATGTCTTTAGATATTAAATTTGGGCAGTAGGTCATTTTTTGTTTACTTGTGTCCTTCTAAACTTTCTTGAAAAGGCCACAGAGCTGTGTATATTGGAGTTCACGTCCCACTTGGAAAGCCAGGCCGTCGACGGCATAGACATCGTGGGCACAGGCACCACAGAAGAAAAAAAGAAAAAGAAAGTGATAGAGAGGATGGCCGAGAATCTCCATCATATGGTAAGAAGTTTGTTGTGCATATTCTTCACATCTCCTGAAAATAAACTTGTAGTAGCTACTCTGTGCTTAAATGTTGTTTGTTTTGTGCTATTTCTTTTATTCTCATTGTAATAAATGTCTTTTTGTGTACAGTCAGACAAGGATTTTGTGGTTGTGTTTTATCTAAATCAGAAGCTGTTGGACTTGGTCCAGCTGTCTGCATGAATGTTCAGCAGCCTGCACTGAATAGGTTAGACTAAAGCTTTGTAATGCTCTCCTGTAGCATGAAAATCTGTGTTATTTAAATTAGACACCTTTTTTCAGATTGTGTAGTCGTGTATACTTCTTCCTGTGATTTTTGAAACTAAGCATGTAGCTGTGAAAAGCAGCATTTGCCATGGTAATTTGATCAATGATCTTATTTTATTTAAATATTTACTTCAGCCTTCCTGCTGTCTGTTAGTAAAGGAATTGTACTGTCTCATAAGTTTTTGGTATGGATCATGAACTGCCCCCTGCCCCGGCCTGTTACCCTCAAGAGATGACAGTTTTGTCATATCATTCTCTGAAATGAAATTATTTGGCACTATGCTTAGCAGTTTTTCTTCAAGACCCTAAGTCCACTTTTATTCCTAGACTAATTTTAACAGGCAAATTATGGTGCAGTGTTTGAACTTGTGTGGACACCATGCTGTTCACTATTACCTTTCAATGTCTAGCAGCATATTCTGCATGGGGCTAGTACCTCAAAAAGAGGAGTTTTCAAATGGAAATGCTTTGACAAATCTACTTTTACCGTTCTGCTACAGTTCTTGGTTTCAACCATCTTCAAGGCTTCCCCTCCCAAATACAAATTATTATAATGGACATTGTTTGCAGAGTCTTGCTGTACAGTTTTTGAAGAAACAAGTGATATTAAGTTGATAGAAATTCACTTCTCTCTTCTGGTTGCTTGCATGCACAGGGTTTGGCAGGATTCTGGGGTGTGTTGGTTTTGAGATGGAAACAATCTGCTATAGACCTTAACTGATAATGAATGTTGTTTGCATTCAAGAGCACATTTCAGAACTATGCTACTGGATGATGGTATATACTGGAACAAAAATGCTAAAGCAAAATCTAATTTGGAGTGAACTTTGTTAGTAATTCAGATCTTATGTTTAAGTCTAAAAGGCCATCTTCTTTCTACAGTAGAAGCCTACAGTTGTATATTCATATCTAACAACTGTGAGAGTCATGTTTCAGTGAACAAAATGAAGATTTTTAAAATTTGAGAAAATGAAAAAAAAAATTAAAATTGAGATTTACATGGATTTTCTGTCTCTGACCTTCCTTGAGAAAACATTGCAATTAATACATTATTCAACCCTTGTAACATGAAAATTCACTTGAGTTGAAACAAAATCTTTGCGTAAGTATTAAAAGTATCTCTAAAATCATGTGGTTTAATTGGTGGGTTTTTTAATGTTTTGTTCATATTAATTGAAATCCAGTACTTTATCAATAAGGATAGTTTAATTTTCTAGCAAGTTATTGAGCCTGTTCCATTAGTCATTATACTATGAGAAGTTAAAAAATTTTCTGAACATTTCAGCTACATAGTTTTCTACTTTCCTGTGCTAATTTATACATAGTGCTCCAAGCAGGCAATGAAAAAATTTTATCCTACATAAACAGCAACAGACCACAGAAAAATCTGCTGCTCTAACAGTGACTGCCTGGCTACTCACTCATTACTCTCTTGAACTATTGCTTGGGCAGCTGATCTGTAAGTAAGGCTGTTTGTTTCCATCAGCCTGTTTTGTTTTAACTTTTTCTTCTTAGTGTCTTGTTGTGATGGTATTAATTATTTTGTTCTCAAAATGAAAACAAGGTTTCTAGTGATTTGGTATATTAATTTCTACTTTTTTTAAAACTAAATTTGCTGTTGATGTTAATTTTCATATTGGCAATCTATGGAAGAACAAAAAATAGTTGATTTACTTTCATAAACATGGATTTCCAGATGGTTTTGTTTTCAGAAACAGTGCAAAATTTTCAGAGAGCCTTCTTTTAAAGGCTTCTTATTTGTTTGTTCCTCTTCCCTCTTAAAGAGGATGTTGTCCTGCATATTTCTAGCTGCGGGCAGGAGATTTTACCATCATGTAGTGTTTCTTGTTTCATAGAAGTATGAATTCTCCTAATTATTCAGTTTCTCCTTTTCTTCAAGACACACCATCCCAACGAGTGCAGTTTATCTTGGGTACTGAAGATGATGATGAGCACATTCCTCATGATCTCTTCACTGAAATGGATGAACTTTGCTTCAGGGATGGAGAAGAATATGAATGGAGAGAAACTGCTAGGTATGTTTGGAGTAGATTGTTTCAAGTTATATCTTATAGTAATTTTATTTCAAAGAATTGCAAACCAGGTTTGGCTTAGAATCTTCACTATCTATAGGAGTCGTTTACTCAACTCATGCACAGCAAACCGAAACTTTGGTTCTTCTTGTCCAACTCTGAAAGAATCAATATTGTTTTCAAGAGACCCTCAGTCTTTCTGGTGATGTATTCTCTTCCCTAAAACTGATCATACCAAACATTTTGAAAGGAAGGAATATGCCAAGTTATAAATACGGGTGTTCATCCATGGAGTGTGGTATTTGAAATCTCAGAAATTTCTTTGGTGTATTATTGCCAATATTTAAGTATCATTTTTTTTCTCAAAGATAAAGAAAATTGGGTATTATGTTTTTTCTTGGGTAATATTTGATTAATTTTTGGGAAATTGCATGCCTGAACGTTACAGGATGCCATGATTGTTTTTGACCCTTACTGGTTTAGTTGGTTCCTTCTTACATATGCGTTGTGATGAATTCTTCTGCATTCAGTACTTTCAGCTACCTTGTTGCATGTTAACTTTTGTAGAAGCTCAATTTGCATAATGCCTGTGAGTGGGAATCAAGATAAGTTTATAGTTTCACATGTTAATATTGCCTAGTTCTTAAATGTCTGACTTAGCAGCCCTAGGAGACTTGAATATGCTATATGGTATGTTTCAGACAGCTTTCTAATCCTAAAATACTAATGAAATCAAGATGCAAATCAGGTAATAAGGCAGACTGCCATATTCTTCACAAGAGCATGTGAAGAGACAGGTATTGGTCAAGCCAAAAGAAACAAAATGGGTAAAAACTAAAACAGTTGAGTGTGGTTATTAAGGCCTGATAAAAATGTTTATCAGTTGGGCTGTCTGAAAAATGAAAGCTGGTATGATTTCATGGGATTTTCTGTTCTGTGTTATGCCTAAGCCACACGGAAGAGTGGGATTGCTTGCCAAATTTTCCTTCCAGGAGAAATATAAATGTGTACATGTGAATGCATTTCAGGTGGCTGAAATTTGAAGAGGATGTTGAAGACGGTGGTGATCGATGGAGCAAGCCTTACGTAGCAACTCTGTCTCTGCACAGTCTCTTTGAACTGCGGAGCTGTATTCTTAACGGGACGGTCATGTTGGACATGAGAGCAAACACACTTGATGAGATAGCAGGTTGCAGCAAAAATTTTTACAAGTATTTTATTGCTAAATTTTGATTGATAACTTGAGGTGGTTTTGGTGATGTCTATGTTCTTGGAAGTACTGTGTTGAAGAAACAGCTATGTGTATGCTTGCTGCACTTTCCTTGATCTGGTTGAGAGGAGCTGGTCCTACAAACATCACTTACAAAACGCTGGATGAGTAGGAGCTCCTGAATGTGTACTTTAGGATGAGGCCCAGAACTTGCCTTTGTGTTCTAATCCCTTAATGTGTTCTCTGTCTTTTTTTCTACAGATGAATTGTAAATATCTGCCAGAACATTTTAGGAGTTATTTGTGCACTTTAGTACCATAATTATTAATCATATTTTGGCTGATGTTAATTTGATGCCATTAGTGCAGTTGGTTGTTGCACATCTGGTATTTTTTTCACCTTTATAAGAGGTGAGCAGAAATAAATGCTGTACATGTTGTTTGACCTACAGTGTCCTCACTAATCACATGGTCATTTTGGATACAACACAGGCAGCTTTGAAGACTTTCATGCATATATATATAAAGTATATAGATACATGCACATTATATATGTCTGCTTGCTCTAAGTGCCTTTGAATTAGTTCTACATAATTTTCCTGGTATCTCTTGCTACAGGTACCACACAGTGGAATGCCTTCTCAGGAGTCATATTAGACTTAGGGTTGACCAACATGTGCGTGAAGGACAAGGTGTTTTGGCCTTAAAAACTTTGACAGTACTTGAAATGTTTTCCTGTTTTGAAATCCTTGAAATTCGTTCAGGAAATTGGTATTCCCTTCCTATTTTTCTGACTTACTGAGCAAGAGTGTCCAACACGTCATTTGTAAATGAAATGTTTTGGTTTATAATTTTATTTTTAGTAATTGAATTTAGTGATAATCTTAATACATAAGGAAAGTACTTGCTTAATTCCATGCAACCAGCACTCTGAGTAGTGGGTACTTTGGTTGGAACTAGGATGCCTTTAGAGATTGTGTAAATTTATTTCAAGTTAATTTTGGGTGCCATTGTGAAGCTGGTGGGGTAGCAGTGCTTGGTATACAAATGTGTTGTCTTGTTTCCAGCAGGCAGGAATACCCAGTAGGTAATATTGTTTCTTATAACAGGAGAGAGGGGATGGCAGGTTTCCTTTTGAGAACCTGTAACAAGTGGCTGTGTGTTACCAATGATCTCAGAAAAAAGCTGCACTGTACTGACAGACACTTTACTGCATGTAGTTTTGTTAGTAAGGACAGAGCCCTACTCTGAGCCTTAACATTTTTCATTGTGACAAGTTTTATGCAATTTCAGTTTCACAATGCAGTTAAGTCTCGATACATTAGTTAAAACTGGGAAAATATATTTAAAAATTTGTCACATAGGTTTGTGTTGCTTTGTGCAGGTTGAGGTACTTTATGAATTTATTTTATTTTTTTATTATTTAAAAAAAATAGACTCCTAAGAAACCACAGTAGATATTTTCCCTGATATGTAGGCTTTCTTTCCTGGTGTGAGCCTACTGGTGAGATGCCCTTTTGAAACTTGTTTGACAGATAAGTAGTTAGTTTTAGATGATATACCTAGATTTTGTTTCATACTTCCTCTTCTAAAGCATGTGAATCACTTAAAGTTTGGTAGAGAGTCTCAGTAGAGCATCTGAAGATGACAGGAGTTGTGTAATTCATCTCATTCTATAGCAACTTTCACTTTTATATAGTTGTATATACTTTAAAAAGTAGGGAACACCAAGTTAGGACTGTCATAAGTCTGTTTTCCATTGTGTTTGTCTCTGTGTACTCACTCGTAGTGTAGGTTTGTTGAATACAATAAATACTTTTTTTGGAAGGGAGTTTCCATATAAATTATAAGGTAATAAGTAATTTATTTCTTGATGCTACTAATAAATACTCTCTCTTGGATATGTGTGTTGTGCTTTTCTTATTCTCACATATGCTTGTTGAGTGATGTCTTTGAAAATTTCTTGTGGATTCTTGAAGACGGTTTTGCTAAAGAAGACTTTTCTTTTAAATAGATTTTGATTTTCTTTTATTACTTGGTGCAACTACTGTGCTTGAGTGAGGTGAAAGAGAGATTTGATAGCTACCTATATAATTTTCTTCTTTCTTCGTTTGTTATTATTGTGTAGATATGGTTTTGGACAGCATGATTGCCTCTGGCCAGCTGGATGAATCCATAAGAGAGAATGTGAGAGAGGCTCTTCTAAAGAGGCACCATCATCAGAATGAGAAGAAATTCAGCAGTCGGATTCCTCTAGTTCGGTCTTTCGCAGATATAGGCAAGAAACATTCTGACCCTCACTTGCTTGAACGAAATGGTGAGATAAGTTGTAGCATCCAGTTCATACTAACCTGGTAAATGATGTTCTCACTGGGAGATGAAGGAAAGGTCAGCTGGTAATAACAGATAAGTGTTTCCTTCTTGATGAGCAAAGAACTAACAATAAGAGAGTGTGTGTGATGTGTAGCTGTGGATGATTTTTAATTTACTCAGATATTCTAGTCCTGCCTGTATACCATAGCATGCATTATTATTTTGAAGTATAGTAGTAGACATACATTGATCCTAATGGTTTTTTGGTATATGCTTAAATAAAATATACGGTGTTTGAGGAATTTCAGCATTGTGGCATAACTTACACGTGTCAGATGGATCCTACTTGCTTTTACAGTCTTTGCAGAAGAGATTTAGCGATCATGAGTTCAGTGATGCTGACAATTACTGTGTTTTAACCCCGTGTTATGTTCATTTGACAAGAAGTTTGCTATGCCAATGGTGAAGGTAGTACTGTTAGCTAGGACACAGTTTATTTTTATCTTGTTTTGTAGAGAAGGGTCTAACGGGAACAAAAATCCCAAACCCAAGAAAGGTATTAGCAATGTTCTTAGAAGCTGCACCATATCTTTTTTGAACCAGTTCCTGAAAATTTATTCTAGACATCCTGTCCCAAATTCCAAATAGCAATATGTACTACAGAGCAGCTTACTTGTATTCTTGTATTTTTATGGGGCCTCTGTTTTCATCTCTGTTCTTTGTTTTCTTTTGCCTTGCATTAAGTAAGACACATAGAGTTTCAAATGAAATTTTTTACTCTGGTGAAGACTTAATTCTGATTTCATGATCAGTCCTTGAAGTGAACTTCTTTTTTGGTCTCGAAGGATGTCTCATTGCTTAGAATATTTTTCACTTAGTTAAGTGCTTGTTAGGAGCTACATACTCTGGAGTATTCTCTAGTGAATGCCTGAGCTTGCTGATAGTTTTTGTCAGCCAGTGAATATATGATACATGCTTAAATATTTCTCTAATAGTTTCAGATTTATTTTTTCAAGAATGAAAATGCAGCTAATTTATCTAAGAGCATAATGTCTTCTGTAACTCCTGAATTTCATGTTTTGTTCCGCAAACACGAAAATTTCACACACACAAGGCTTAGTTTTGCCCATCCTTGAACACCTGTATCCCCAGGTATAATTCTGCAAATTTGAGATCTCTATCTTGCCAGTTACCTTTCATGTATCACTTCCATTTTTTAGGGCATTTTATTCTTAATACTCTTTCTACAAGAGAGTATGGGATATATGCTGAAACAAGAAACCGGTATAATATGATTAACTCCTTGTCAGCATATATTGATTTACTTTTCTCTTTATTATCCTTTGGTAACCCTCTAATAAGCTAGAAAACCAAACGTGCATATGTGCATATTAGTTCTTAGGCTCCTTGGGGGTATGTGTGTGTTAGGACATCTCATGTTCATGATTTATCACAGGTATACTTATGGAAGTTAGTTATTACTGTAGTGATTATTATAGGCAAAATCAACCAAGTCTGCTCTCTTGGTCCTATTTTCTTTACTGCTCTGCAGTTTTGATGTTTTAATAGTTGAGTTTTGAGGCTTTTGTTCTTAAATCAGGTTTGTATCTGAAGGATTTACTCTTTCATTGTTTTGGGGAAGGGGAATGTATGTGACCTTTACCTAGGCATGCTTTCTGCACCTCCTTCTTGTTAATTATTCTGGGGTTGTTCAACTTACTGGTCTCTGTAGTGCTTGGTATAAATGTGAGAGTAAATGTGTCTAGTTTGATGTTTCCTTGTTTGATGGCATGGTACATGAAACCAGCATGTTTTGGATTTCAGGGATTGTAGGAGAAGTCATCAGTAATGTTTTCAAGGAGACTGGTCATCCCAGGAAACGTGTTTGTGGCAAATGAGAGAAATGGTATCACTAAACGTTTTAATGGAAGCACTGATATGAGTATAAACAGTCTCTCTTCCTGCTTAAGGAAGAACTGAAATCCTTTACAAACTCCAGTCTGAAGGAACCATCACAAGACTGTGTTCTCTTCATATGAAATTAGTGGGACACGGAAACTAGAGCAACAAAAGTAACAAGGGATTTTGGAGAAATGTTTGGTTTTAGGCATATGGGGCTACTGGTAAGTCACAGGAAGAGGATATGGAGAAGGGGCTGTGTATCTAATTTTTGTGCCCTCTTCAAAAATATTCGTTAGGCTACCACTGCCTGGGAAAATTCTCAGTAAAACAAGACTTTTATTGGAAGACAGTTGCATTTAACACATTTAGATGTGTTTGGTCATGACCACTTTTTAAAAATTAGTAATTCTTTGTATATAATGGATAGAGTTAACTGAAGTCTTGTAATGTTTCGGTTGCTAATGATTTTTTAGTTTATTTTCTGGATGGATTAATAGTACCTGCTGTGCAATTTGGAGTAAGGAATTCTAGAAAAATTGAAGAGTCAGTTTCAAGAGATAAATTTTTTTTTGTTAACAAATCTTACTCTTAATACTTAATATCTCCCTCAGATCTTCAGCATTCTAATTAGTACTCCTCAGTAATTTCTGAATTTCCTAATGTCTGATACCAGATTTGCTCTTATCCCTTATCTTACTTGCATGAGTATGACACTTTGGCCTGTAAAGCTTGCAATTTACTATGTAAATTGTGAATGCATATTTGTATCTGTGTGGGTTTGGTTTGGTTTGTTTTAATTTAATATAATCTATCCCTTTTGTAAGCCTCATGGTGTTCCATTTGTTTTATCTCAGGGGAAGGCCTTTCAGCCTCCCGCCACTCTTTGCGAACAGGTCTCTCTGCCTCAAATCTGTCCCTGAGAGGAGACAGCCGTTTGTCGGTTCTTCTCAGTTACCTTCTTCCTTCTTCAAGAGCTGGGACCCCGGCAGCCTCAAGGTGTACAACCCCTGTAACCACCCCTCAAAACACACCACCCTCCAGCCCTACCTGCAGGCTCCAGCCAGCCACAAGTGCCCAGCCATGCCCACTGCAGGGCAAGGAATTGCTGGTGTCACCTGCCAGTGATGATATTCCTTCAGTAGTAATCCACCCACCTGAGGAGGACTTAGAAGTCCAGGAAAGCCAGGAAAAGAAGACAGAGGAAAATATTGGCAAAACACCAGGCAACTATTGAAATTTAAGCTGTCCATGTGTGATGCTCTCTGCATCTGGATCACTTGCATTGCAATGTTTTTGGCACAAAGACATACGATAACTATTACCTCTGCGTGCATGTTTATTTCTTCTCACTTGTGACTGTCTTCTTATTTGGCATTTTTAACTTTTTAGCTTTTAACTAAAGCAAGCAAAAATTTCTTTAATTAACATTCATTTGTGTAATTAAAAAGGAATATGGTTTTAAAATCTAATATATAAGCAAAATGTCTAAAATGGTGGCCTTTTCCTATCACTCACCTACAGTCCATAGCAGGTTTTGCTTTGGTTTTGTCAATGGTTGAGTTAACATTTTAAACCAGTATTTGATATCCTGAGATAAGTACAGCTGAAACCATGGTAAAGTATTAGAGGTGAATATGAAAAGAATTAGGAAGGATACAATTATCAGTGGCATTCATAGTTTAGTTGTATCATGAAGCCTTAAGCAGTTTTATTTTTGCTTTTGTGCTTTTTAAAACCATGACTGTTAAAGCCAGCAGTAGTTAACTATGAAATTGTCAGGTTCAGTTCACCTGCAGCTGTTTCCGGATAGTTCTCCATTAGTGCACTGCTTTAGCATCAGACATTCCGTTAGTGTTTTGTTGAGTCTGGTATGTGAAATTTGAGACAGTAGTTAGGAGCTTGCAATTGTAGGCCAGAGCTCAGCAATTTATTATTTTGTTATCTGCAAAGCTATTCTTCTTTATATGTAAAAAGGTATGTAGGTGTATAGATAAGTTGAAAGAAACTGTTGGAACTTTCCATCCTTTCTTGAAATGTTTTTTAGTAAAAGTTTCATAACTTCTGCATTCTGCATACATACTGTTGTACTAGCTTTACTTTTGCAAAATTACCATCTCTTTAGAAACTGCACAGTTCTTCTTGGCAGATTGTGTTTTTAAGGGGGGATCATCTTTCTTTTTGGTCTTCAGGCTCTTCCTCCCCTTACTAGAAATTTTCTTGCCAAAATCTAGCTTGTAGGTTTGACTGCTTTAGGCCTGTGTGTGTTGGAAGCAGGGGGGCTGATCTCCCTGAGTTCTTCCATCAGTTGAGGCTTTGTTTGGTTTCCTCCTCACTTGCTTAATAAATAAGAGCACACTGTTACAGGTAGCAGTGAAAATATGCTGACAGAGAAGAAAGAGGCTGTGGTTATCTGCCTTTTCACATTGGCAGCCAAGTCACTGAAAAGGAAAGAAACTACGTCACAGTTTCTTATCTTCAGTTGAAGTATAGAGGCCTCATCATTACTTAAATTCAGAAAGGCAAACACAAATCTCTTTTTCTGACTTCCTTATGGGAAATTAAGAGAATTCGCATGACGATAATTCTGTCACAGGTCATCTTCCAAATGTGCTTAGAAATCAGAAGTAAAATAATAGCTGTAATTGTTTTTCCAGTTCTCATTTCTCTGACAGGAATGACAGCATGCCAGACACAAGATCTTTAGAATCCAGGAGAAGGCAAACAAATGAAGCTCAAGTACATGATGCTATTATTATCACCTCTAATAAGGCTTTCTACTAGAATCTCCAAGTCATGTTCAAATCACTTTTGTTCCTCATGCGTATGTTTCTCATAAAGAAAAAAATCTGAAAGGGATGAATTCCCAGTTAATCCATCAGTCTTTCCAGAGAATGATAAACACCAACAATGAAGATATTTTTGTTTTCTGGGGTTTCCCCCACTTTTGTAGTTCAAGAAATCATCTGACCACAGAAAGACAAGTTTTTTCCTTAGATTTGGTTTTGAAGACATTCTCAGACTATGACTTCAGGGCTGCAAGTGGACCAGTCTCTGTCTTGGGAGACAGGAGTCCAAAGAAAACCCTGACAAGGAAGTCACTGGAAAGAACTTCCTGGTATTAATTAAGGAAAAAAAACCCCAAATCTTCCTGGTCCATTCCACTACAGGTTATGGTCTGTATCACCTCTCTAGTAATTCAGAATATTGCAGTCTGAATGCATTTTACATATCTGTACAATAGAGTTTGGTTTGCCTCCTGTGAGCATGAGGAGCTGTGTTAATTTTCTAATAGGTGGCTTCTTTCTGTTTACATTCCTCTGTCATTTACCTTGTGTTATTCAGACTTTTATTTTTTAGTTTTCATAAATAGCTGGAAGGTTACTGAACTTAATGTGAGTTACTGTAAAAGGAGGGAAAAGAGGCACACCTTTGGTCTACCACTTAATTTTAATCAGCCAGTCATCAGTTCATAGTAAGTCAACCAGACAAAGGGTTCTCTTAATAATGTTTTTTTAATTTTGTCATCAGTTAAAGAGTAGTGTTTGTTTTCCCATCTTTGAACTGTTGAATAATGAATTCCATAGGAAGGGCTGGGAAGTGAGCTGTATCACAGCTGAAAATTAAAGCTGTTAATTCACCAGCATCACTGAGGTTTCATAATGTCTGTGGACAGCAAAGAAGTCTGTTTGAAGAGGTCTTTTGGTCCACTGATAAATGTACTTTAAAACTGAGCAAAGTAACATTTACAACAGCTTTCCTCCTACAGTAATGGCTTCCTGAAAATAGTAATTCAGAAAAGTTTGCATATTTACTCTCTAGCAGTAATTTGAACATTTTTTTTTTTTGCATCAGAGCTTCATTGGAATTTAGTTTTAAAAATTTATTTTAATTTCCTCAAATACAAATATGGTTGACTTCATATTTAGAAGATTTGTATTATATAATTTTTGCCTTCCTAAATACACTTATTTTGGAATATTCATGCTTAGATGTTGAACTCATATATTTCTCATCTCTTTATATGAAACAGATGTGACACAACTGTATGTAATCTGTATCTTTCTTTTTTCTGTAGATAATGCTGATCAGATTTTTGTGATCTCAGTATTAAGTGTGGTTGCCTAGAAAAAGCACATGATCTTTAGTGAAGGTGTATTTATAAGTACCTTAACTTGAGTTGATAAGGTTTTATTCCAAATTACTCAAGACTCACTCCACTGTAGTCTTTTGGAGGAGACAAGTGGTCCATCTGCCTAACTAACATCAGGAAGAGGGCTGTGTTTTTAAGGATCCCCTTGGTAGCTTGGTGACAATGACTTTCTCTGTTTTACAATCTGAAAAGTACTACTAGGTAGTTGTCCTTGAGTTTGCATCTACTGAACTGGAGAAGAGAGGGAAATAAGTTCTTTTATTAATGTGAGATTGGAATAGAAGTGTTTCACTATTAAAGAAGATAATTCTTTTGTTCAGAGTTTCTCTATAAATATCAGACTGATGGATATGTGTAATGAAGTGAAGTCTCATATGGAAATGCTTGCTCAGGTCTGAAAACTTGTGAGCAGTATTTTCTTGCGAGAGCAGCAGTCTGTCTAACTGCAAGGCCAACAGAAAGGAAGACGATTCACACATGGTTTAGGATCAGACAAATGTTCCTGTGTCAGTGCCAAAACTTGCGAGCCTTAACTGTGACTAATTGGTGAAATTTTGAAGGCAAACCTTTTAGAAGAATCAGTATCACTTTAGTACTGAAATAGTAAATGTTTCTGCTAATATGTAGAATCCTTATTCTCTGTCCTTCTCCTTGATTGTCTCTCCATTTTTTGTTCTAGTCTCTGCTTGCTGTTGCTCACAGTGCTTTTGCAGAAAGTGCAAAACGATTCATTATGGCTCATCTTTCATCAGTTAAAAACATTTAAAGTTACCTGTATTGCTAGAGAGAAGGGGAAAAAGTGAAGAAGTTTATATGTCTAAACTTTTATATTATGCTGCTGTTCAGCAACAGCTGTTTAATATTCCTTTCTAGTTCTACAGACATCAACTCCTAAGCAGTTAAATACTTTGATGAGCTGATTTTATAGGTGGCTGATGGTATGATTCTTGCGAATTACACATGAATCTTGGAGCAGAAGAGTAGAATCTGTTTTTTGTTGTTGGGGGTTTTTTTGTTGTTCTGTTGGCTCATTACTTGTGCATGTTAGGATTTATGAAGGAAATGACAGCCTATTAACTTGATTTGATTTTTGCTTCGGGAAAAACTACCCACACCACTTACATCCCTTATGAACCGTAAGAATGAAAATTAGTGGTAAAGGCTTGGACCTGCATGTTTTTGTTGATATGATGACTTTTTGGAAGAGCTTTTTGGAAACAAATATGGGGATGAAATGAAGTGAATTCAGTCGTCATTTGAAATGCTAAAAGAAAAGGTCAAAATTGAGAAATTATAAACACAGGGGTATGTAAGTAGTTATGTGGCAGTAGTTATGACAGAACAATAGCCCAAAGATAGCCAGAGAGGGCTTCATTTATATCTTGACTAGAGAGATGCTTGACCTAAATACAAACTTTCTCCATGTAATATAATGTTTAGGCTTCAGTCTTTATCTAGATGTGGTTTTGAAGGCATGTGAAAGCATGTTCTGTCACCACAGCTGAAAAGTCTAGTGTAGACAAGCAAGAAGGCCAAATGCATTTGTAGTGCATGTTAAACCGAACAAGTAAAAGCTCTATAATTCAAAAGGTGGGATTTGGGCTTGGTTATGCATGTCTAGACCAGCTTTTAAATGTTAATTGGGTAGAGAGAGCCATGATGTAACATGGAATTCAGTGTGTATGAACGCGTGAGTTACTTGGCTTTCACACCCTTTACTGAACCTGCAGTTTGGTGCTGCTGATACGTATCAGTGTAGCAAGATACATAGCATGGTTTTGTTTTGGTGCAAGTGTTAGAGGGAAGCTGTATGTTGAACTTGAAAAACTTTATTGTGTGTGCCTCTTCAGCTCAAGCGTATTTTCCATATAGTAACTTGTGGTTGGATGAATAGTGGGAGCTTTGGTCTGTTGATTGAAAGCATGGTTTGCAAGCTATCCTTCATGTAGTACACTACTTATTTCTACAGCTTAGTTAACTTAGTTGACTACATTTCTTGTAGCTGTAGCCTGAGGCTTGCTGACACTTTTTACAATTGCAGTAATTGCTACCCAGCAGACTAGATGTGGTTTTGCATTTGGTGTCTAAGGACTTCTTAGTATGGTGAAGATGCTATATACTAACTACTGAATCAGTTATGATTAAAACGCCAGCAGTTATTTTTTCTGCGATTAAATTAGCTGATGTTTTCTGGTGACTGTTCTGCAAATGGCCATCATTTAGGGCAATACTTAATTTTTTTAATTATGTCATTTTTTGACAACACAGTGACTTGTTAATGTTGCATTTATGATACTAATGTAGGGCACTTACTGAATAACGTGCACTTTTGCGTTAAGCAAGCTGCCACACTGAGTTTTGGTAGTGTTGCACACTCAGTTCATTTCCTGCACCATTTTGAACTTACCTCCTTTGTTCTAATTTAGGGCTATTGGCATCTCCACAGTCAGCACCTGGAAACTTAGACACTGGGAAAAGTGGAGATCTTAAAGGTCCTGGGACAGGCGGAAGCAGAGAAAACAGCACAGTTGATTTTAGTAAGGTAAGTAACATTAAATACCTTAGTGTTTAGCATCAATTAACTATGTAACAAAAACTGCTGGTTGTAACTTTCCCCTTAGTTGCAACTAAAACGTGTACCAGGGTACACGTGAAATAGGTACTGAGAGATAATTTGGGTAACAATATGATCTAGGCTAAATGTGTCACATGTTTTGAAATTCTTCCCAGTGGGAACTGTTTGATGATCTTCTCAGTATTTTGGTAACATAAGAGTGCAGCTGCTGTACTTTCTCATGCAGATGGAGATATTTTCACATCTGCTATTAAGGCTCTTATGGAAGCAGTTTTGTACATTGTGTTGTAACTTCTTTTTCTAGAGCTTTTTGTTGGTTCTTTTTTTTTTTTTTTTTTTTAAGAGGGCTTTTAAGAAGGATTTGCTTTATATGTATAATGAGTTTCCTTTACAAAAGTTGTTGTACATCTTAATCATTAGAAACATATAATACCACTTTCTGAAAGAAACCTTCTAAAAAATCAACTGTAAATCTCTAACATTTCTTTCATAATCTAAATCTGCTGGGCAAGTTCCATCATGGCTGTTACTATAAAGTTCAGTCAGAAGTGTCATCTATACTGTGAAACACTGTAAGAAAATAGTTTTGCCAAGTTAAATAATTTTGTTTAAGGAAAGCTAACTTACACTGTAGTTCTGATCTCATCATGGCAGGTGCCATATACTCCTGCTCCTCTGTCACAGTTTTTATATTTTTGTTTGGCCTGTCCTTGTGTACACCTGCCTTGTCTCCTGTTGGACAGGAGTCAGCCTCCTGGCACTGTAGTTGTGGCACACTTGGTGTGGGACTCAAGAGGCCATCTGTAAGTTCTCTAGCGAGCAATGTCACTGGTGCTTGTGTGTGTGTGTGTATGTGAACACAGAGTTCATGTGCTGTACCATTTTCTAATGCACTTCTGTAATTATGTACAGAAATGAAGGTGAAGATTTTCAGCCATCATATTCTTTATGAATGAAAAGATAAATACACAAATTTTTTTCAAAATTATGACGTACTTGAAGTGCACAGCTGTGAAATAACTTACTGCATTCTAGAAACCATGTGTAATTACATGAACTCTCCTTACTTAATTGTGCATAGATTTTGTTAATTTATGTCCTATCATGGAATGTTTGTCATGATAATATTAGAAAGGTGATTATGCAGTTTGGAGTCTTCTAGAATATACTAGGTGTTAGTCATTCTAACTTATAGAAAATAGTTTATTATTATTTAGCTGGCTGGCTGACATTTTCTAAATGTGTTTGTCTTATCTGTATTGTGGGATATTTAATTTGCTTTTTAATTTTTCTTTGTAGCATAAATGTCTAGTAAATTCTGATAAACATAATTATGTTATGGAATTTCTGCTAAGAAATGTAAGGGAATAAACACTTGTTTCATCTTTGTATGAATAGGTTGATATGAACTTCATGAGGAAAATTCCTTCAGGAGCAGAAGCATCAAATGTGTTAGTGGGAGAAGTAGATTTTTTAGAAAGACCTATTATTGCTTTTGTGAGGCTCTCCCCTGCTGTGCTTCTCTCGGGTCTCACAGAAGTTCCGGTTCCTACACGGTAAATAAATGCCTGGAAAGTCTGGCTTTACTTACGTGATAAGATAATAATATTTAAGATCTCAAATAGCTGTAAATTTTTATATATACTGTATTAAGCTCAAAAAAATGTAGAGTTTTGTTTAACATTATGTCAGTTATTTGCTTCAAAATTTGAAAGAATGAGATCTGTCACAAAATTCTCTGAATGCGTTTTATATATATATATCTATGGATATCTCTGTATACACACAGACATACATATATACATCTATAAACATGTAAAGATGCTGTCTTAAGCAAGTGCAGTTGGAACTGATAGCTGGTTTGAAGTAAAAGCAATGAGTCTTCCAAGTTTGTGTTGACATTTTAAAGATGGGCATGAAGATAGTTATAGTTCCCTTCCGTGTGACACAGCTTGTCAGTGGGGAAGAGCGCACTAAGTCTGAAGGTCTGTCTAATCTGAACATCTGCCCTTGCTATACAAATGCTCTGCATATGAATGACTTAGGTGGTGAAAAACCAATTTTTTTATCGTATGCCTAAATCTACATGATTGACATTGTAGTAGTCAATCTGCAGTTAATACATGGAAGCAGTTTTCAGTCTGCAATATGCTATCCAACCTGGTGCAGTCACCCCTGCTTCCCTAAACCCAAGGATCTCGCCAATATACTGTGTGTATGTTTACCACAGATGTTCAAAATATCAAAATACAGGTCTTATGATGAAGGTAGAAGAGCATTTCATCAGTCATCATGAATGACACTTCATTTTCTGTGCACAGTGTATTGGGCTGTTCCACAGTGTTTGGCATGCATTTGTGCATTTATGTTTTTTGTTGGGTTTTTAATGTTTTAAAATTATCAAAGTGTTTGTTTATCTTTGTGATTTTCAGCTTATGCACTCTTTTGAAGGGCAAAAATACATATATGTGAGAATTTTTAGAGAGTAGTTGACAGGAGTGCTCATAATGTTTGTTGGGAAATTCCAAAATTTCTGCATACTGATTACTGTATTACTGTAGCTAAAATTATTCTATCCTAAGTTTTTCAGAATGGTGTAGACTTGCAGATCTGGAATAGCATACTTGGATTCTGAAGATGCACTCTCAATTTCAGTTAGGGTAGTAAACTTGCAAAGGAGACAGAAGTGAGCTTTTTGTACTATGAGTTGAAAGAAAGTGCTGCTTTTTTCAGATGGTTTGTGCTTGGGAATGTCATTTTCATGGAAAGTATGTCATTTTCAAGGAATATAGGAAGAAGGTTGTGAAACAAATTACTGAGGTTCACTCTTTGGTTTACATCCTTTTGAATTTTTAAAATGCTATTCCTCTTGAAGGCTTTGGTGAGTTTTATGTTATGCACCATTACTGTGCAAGGATCTGCTAACATATGCTGTGACCCAGCCCCCAGATTGGATCAGCTTCCCAGAATGTCACTTACTTTTATAGGTGTTCAAATACCCAGGTTCCTTTCCTCTCCACTGACACAAGACCCAGGGTATGACTATGTGAGTATGCCCAGTGTATTGCAGGAAGTACAGTAGGTGCATTCTCTGTGTGCCATGCCCAGTCACAGCAGGTGAGGGGGTTTAACTCCCGTGAAAAGATGATCATCAGGGAGCGTAGGACAGGTCATAGAGCTCCTGGGCTGCCACTTAAGGGGTCTTTGCTACTGGGAATGTCAGAAAGGCTTAGAATCCAGAGGAAATATTCACTGAACTCTGGTCTGTGGATTTAATGTTTAAGGCATTATAAGAAGCTGAAAAAATAGGCTTAATTAAGAAGATATCTGAGTAATTTTGGGTCAGGATTTGAGTTCCTTACAGTAATGACTTTAAGCTGAATCTTTTCACAGTGTTGCAAGAGTCTCTTAAGATCTGAAGCAGTGAAAATGGTATTTTTACTTCACCACTAAATTTTCTTTAAGCATTAATTTGAAAGACCCCCTCTGAGTACATGCAGATACGTCAGCCATACTCATCTGTATTACTTTCTCCACAGGTTTTTGTTTTTGTTGCTGGGACCGGCAGGAAAAGCTCCACAGTACCATGAAATTGGACGATCAATAGCAACACTTATGACAGATGATGTGAGTGATCTGTTTTAAACTCTTGTGGTTAAACTCTAGAATGATGTATTTACCAACTGATTTCAGTAAATGATTTGGAGTAGTAGGTTAAAGAAAAAAAATCCATGAACTGGTTAAATGAAGAACTGTAAACTTAATTATTTTTTATGTTAGTGAAGTACATAATGGTGAATTAACTTTTCTCCTTGTCTGTCTTCAAGAAATCCTAAATGTATTTCTGAAAAAAAAATGGACTTTGATGTGTAGATTTCATTTTTGTGTTAAATTGGTTAACAGAACTATTAAATAGAACTGTATTTGATATGAGCCACTATATGTCAGAAAGGACAGAAGCAGCTGTGCAAGTGCTCAGGACACAAAGTTTTAAAAATGCATGCAATTGAGTCATCACAGATTTTTTTTTTTTAATCTAAGCAAGGTCAAATAAATGAAACAAGAATTTTAATAGCCTTTTGAAGTCATATGCTTAGAGCTCTATTGGTTTTAAAGACCACAGGAGGGAACCAGGAGTTTTTAGGATTGTTGCTATCTTACTGAGCAAAATTAGGATGTTTTAATTTTGACTTCCCATTGAGCGCCACCTACTGAATTGCTGATAATTTTTAAGGTTATCTAGCAGAAATGCAAGTACTTTTTACTCTAGAACAATTTTAAAATTGGTAATATAAACTAGAAAATTGTCATTTTGCAGTTGGTAACGAGTCTGTAAATACAGTTTTTGTTCAGTGTGAGAATTGAATATTAAAAGCTTTAGCTGAAGCTTCTGATCTTTTTTAGATAGGCTGATCTGATTTTTAGGAATACTCTAGATCGCTGAAATAGAAAAAATATCAATTATTTGATGGCCTGAGTGGACTTCAGAGATCTATTTTAAGATTAGAAGATTTAATGATCAGATTTAATGGTATTTGGAGAAAAACAGTTCAGGTTTCAAATGTACAGAACAATTTAGGATCATCTTCTGAAAGCAGTATTTTATAGCAAAATACCATTTTTTTTCTCTGTGTGTATAAAATGTGTCTTGGAGTTCATGTTGTGGTAGTCTTTTAAACACTGTAGGTTTTTTTAGTAGCATTGCTTTCATGTGCTTTGTAAGTAGTCTTCTAAACTTAATTAAGGTAGATGTATAAAAATGCATTTTTATTCTTAATAAAAACTTGTGGTTTGGTTTGAAGCTTATTTGAAGTACTTTTTGTCATGATTTAGCACAGCATAGTGGTACAGTGGCTGTAGGGCAGAATTATTCAGACAATAGTACATGAACTTGATGTCCTGAATATTGAAGATTAACTTTTCATTTAATTTTAGAAATGAACTCAATATTCGTTTTGAGTTTGAAGATAAAACTTCCATGTCTTATGGTCCATAGGAATGTGCATAGCAGTAATTTTTAATTTAAAAGTATGTAAGTAAAGTAAAAGCCAAAGTTTTGAGGACCTGCAAAATACTTTCCATTCCTTTTAATCAAGTGTAGTCATTATATAATGATAATCAGTTCCTCTTTCAGAAAAATAAAATAAAAATGAGTGTTGAGTACTTTCTTCTTGTAGGTTTTCCATGATGTTGCCTATAAAGCAAAAGACCGCAATGATTTGTTGTCAGGAATTGATGAGTTTTTAGACCAAGTGACAGTGCTGCCTCCAGGAGAGTGGGATCCATCTATACGAATTGAGCCACCAAAGAGCGTTCCTTCCCAGGTAAAAGGCAAAAAAGGTCCAGTCTGTCTTTTAGGGAGGGGGCCTAAACTGAACATAGGATTTGAGCTGCCGAGTACAGAGGGACAGTCACTGCTCTCTTCCTGTTGGCCACACTCTTCTTGACACATGCCAAGATCTCATTGGCCTTTCTGGCCACCTGGCCACACTGCTGGCTCCTATCCAGATTGCTGTAAAGCATCACTAAAGTCCCTAATCCATTTTGCACAAAAAAGTGGATTGTCCATTTAAGTTAGAAAAAAAAATTAAAAAAAAAAGTAATGAAGAAGGGGGAAAAGGGCATTAATCAGTTTTCTGCTATGCTGTTAATTTTATTTATAATATTTCCTTTTGAAATACTGAAATTAGTTTATGTGAGAACTGGAAGAATTGGTGAGAAATTGTACTTGAGTTCATGTTACCAAATTCTACGACTAGTCTAGCAATGATCAGCAAGAATATTTTAATGATTGTAAGAACTTCTGTTTGCATGCAGTATTGATTGAAATGCTTAATGTATTTTGTGTAGCATATACTGTTCCCAGAATGTTTATGAAATAGATAAAAATCGATCATATTGCTCAGTTGTGATGATTCAGGCTTAGAATAAGAGCTAAGGAAAGTGGGTCTTTAGAGAGACTTTCTTCCCCTGCTCCTTCTTTACAACTTACAGGAATTTGAGCCTGCAGGATCAAAAGCAGGGGAGAGACCAGAGCTTTTGGTTTGGAAGGTTGACATTGGTGTTGAGTCCTGCGGTGGTTTGGCAGAGTGGGTGGAATACAATGGAGTAGCAGCAGTGCAGTTTATTCATGAATAGCCTGAGGTTACCATGTAACTTGTTTCCAAAATAAGCAAGGCTCAGGGTTTTTTGTAAGACAGGCTCAGCTGAAAAATTTATGAGGAGTTGTTAAGCAGCTTGCTCAGCAGGGGAATTACTTCTCATTTATATTTCTACTAACTATTGTGGGTATCATAAAGAGTTTCTGATACACGTTAAATGTTTCTGCTCTGGACATGGTTGAAGAAGAAAAGTGTTTAAAGACTTCTGTCTCATGATTGAGCCTCTACTGTGTGTTGAAAATCTAGGCTTGGTTTCATTATGTTTCAGGAATCTGTTTCTTGCAGGTACGGGGAAGATTAATACTGTTGTGCAAGGTACTAATAAGGTCTTCCGCGTGGTGTTGTACAGTTCTAGTCATCTGTGCTCAACAACAGATTACTTTGGAAAATGGAGGACTGCTGATGAGCTGGGAATATAAAAAAGGGTGTGGAAGGCACAGAATTTCTGCACTCTCTCTTTTAATTCTAGTTTTTAGTGTAAAGGCAGTCTCAAAGTATTTTTTTCCTTTTTCCTTTCCCTGTTCCCCGCCCCGCCCTTGTCTCTTCTGTAGGAGAAAAGGAAGGCACCTAAATTTCCAAATGGATCTACTCCTACAGGAGAGGGTCTTAAAGAAGAAGGCCATCATGCTGGACCTGAACTTCAGAGAACTGGAAGGTGTGTTCACTTCCCTAAATGCTAGCTTCCATAAAGAAATAAAAGTGATAAATCTTCATCTTAGTGATTGACATTTAAACATTAAAAATCACGATACAAGTGTCAGAGCGCATCCTTTGTCCTTTTCAAGTGTTGGATTCTTGCCTGTAAGTGCCAATCTGCTTAAATTATTTTCAAGCCTCTGGCAATGTTTCTCAACACATTTGCGAAGGATTTCACATAAGATGCTGCCTAATTTAACTAACTGACTTTTAAAAGTTGGGTTTTAAATTTTAATCTTCAGGAGCATGCAGTTATCATAATTACAGCAGGAATATGCAATTTTCAGCGTTGGGCTAGGTACTAAAAAATCCCATTAATGCAAATGCTTTATTAAGTGTATATGAAATGGAACAATAAGAAATAAAAAGTGGCAAAAAGTAGTTTGGTATTGGTTAGCTTTGGGTTTTGGTCAGGTTTCTTATAGAGATAAAATAAAATTGAAGGAATTTCTTTTAGTTATTGTTGTTCTCTGTTAATTCTAAAATATTTGCTAAAGAAGTCTCCAACATTGCAAATACCTGGTTGTGATTAAACTTGAATCTCTGAAATGAGAGTAGATATTAAGTCAACTGAAAAATTTTGGAATATATATACAGTGTTGTTATCCCCAGAATAATAAACTTCGAAATCAAATGCATCTTTTTCATACATTTGCGAGAAAGACTTTACAACATTTATGTGGATTTTTACTATTGTGGCTTTGTTATAATTACTTTTTACTGGTTTTGTAGACAGTATGTGGAGCTGAAAAGTTCATTTCTGCTCACAAAATTATCTGTAGATACGGCTTTTCTTTTTCTTAGGAGTATTTGGGGGCTTTTTAATAATTAAAAATAAAATAAATTTTTCTAAATGCAATTTAATATCTAGTATTTTGGAGTCTTCAAGATTTTTTAAAATTGCTTTTTAAATTCTTGGTAATAACTTACCCAGTTGAACTAACTAGAATATATGTGTTCTCCAGAAAAGAACACTGTGAAAAATGATAGGCCTAAATTTATTTATTGACATAATCATATGTATGTAGAGAATTCAAATAAAAAGCTACAAATGTATTTTGGAATAGTAATACTAAATGTGTCAATGCAGTGATCATGGCTGAGGTTTAGCATATTTCTCTGTTCCATTGTTTTGAATATCATAAGACAGATTTGACATAAAAGCATCGTTTAGGTAGAATTGTTTGCAAACTTATTTTTTCAGTATCTAGCCCATATATATGTTTAAAAAAAAGTAGTCAGCTTTTAAAAATGTGGGTAACCTGCTTGATTATATTTAGAATACTGCTGAATTGGAATAGATAAGATTCTCATTTACGTTTTTAATTGTTATGCTTTAATCTGGATTATGAAATAGATTATTTGTGCCAACAATAGGCACTGGCAGTCATGTGTAGCCCATAGTTTTAAACTAGCTAGAATCCTTTAGTGTACAGTTTGACGAGTTTCATCTCACCTATTTAGGCTTTTTGGTGGTTTGATACTTGACATCAAAAGGAAAGCACCTTTTTTCTTGAGTGACTTCAAGGATGCATTAAGCCTGCAGTGCCTGGCCTCGATTCTTTTCCTATACTGTGCCTGTATGTCTCCTGTAATCACTTTTGGAGGGCTCCTGGGAGAAGCTACACAAGGCAGAATAGTGAGTACAAAGAATGGTAGTGGCCAGGCTTTTAGACCTTCAGAGGCAAGTCACTGTGTGCATTTGTCTCATTTATTTATACTTGTATTTGAAGAATTTACCTACAGCACTTGATTAGCCTGCCCCAAAGCAGATCTTCCCCAAAAGGTAATTGCTATGAAAAATGTGGGGAACCTATGTGAACAGGAGAAGATGCACAGGGGAGGTAAAAAATGTTTATCCTGCCTTATTGGATGAATGGCTTCATGAATTGAGAAAAGGCTTGCATTGCCTTCTTTTTGGCTGCTTAAGGGTAATGAATAGCAGTAAAGGTGCACCATCCCACTAGGCCTACTTTAGGCAAAGTCAGAGGCTCAAGGTGGATAGCCAAGAACATGTACTGGCCTTGAGTAGTAGGCCTACGAGGATGATAATGCCTGCAGTGTGTGGCCAGCAGTCCATTTATGAAACTGACAGGATATGTTTATGTTTGCACTAACACCTATGCTGCTCACAATAAAATAAAGTGTCTGAGGTTTATCAGCAGAAAATACTCTTCGTTGTAAATTACTCTAATGTAAACCATACACATACAAAATTTTGGTAGTGTTATGTTGGACAGTAGATAATACCAGCACCTTTTTTACCAGAATAGCACTGCACTTCAGTTCTTGAAGTAGGGAACAATTACTTAAAATCAGCAGTGTTAGTAACTTACTGTCAATTGGCTTATGAGTAAACTAGTTTGGAGTGTATTTTCTGTTTTTAAATCTAACACAAAGAAACAAGGCTTTGTCCTTTTGTGGGAGGGAAGGATGTATTCAGACATGTCCTTTACAAATGCTAAGATTCTGTTGAAACTTAAAATGTTACAAAATTCTTCTTGATACTTAAAGAAATTTTTAAGCTTGTACTATATTAAAATTTAGTTAACTGTTTTATCTAGTTCAGTTATTGTTGTTGACTCAGATATGTTTATTGATGTAGCACTTCAAGCTGATAGAAAATACAGCAGTCAATTGTCTTTTCTGCGTGCTGGTTTTGCCACTGTAAATGTAGGAATGATTACTAAAATGACAGTGTAAATTTTAAATGTACAACGTGTGTAATAATGCAAGTACCCTCCTTTCAAAGCTTGATTCTCAAACACCTTCTTTCTTTTAGCTATCTGGAATTGTTTGCGGGTTTGTTCCTGCCTTCAGATACTTGGTGTGCATCATTGAATAAAACATTTAGTTACTGCACACACATGTTCAAGCACAGTAGCTGACATTGTAAGGTACACAGTTTGTCTTTGAAACCTTCCCTCGCATTCTCAGAGGCCATCACCACCACAGTGCTCCTGTCCCTGCCACCCTGACTGAGAGCCCCAAGGTTAATGCATTGACTAACCAAAAACACTAATTCAAAGGTAATAGATCGAGAGACTGGAATTACATTTTTTTTTCCCTAATGTTATGAACAAAGGACTCATTTTCATTTTTAATAGCCCCAGTTCAGCAAATCATTTTGACCATTTTCAGATGCTTTCCTGAATTGGAGCTCAAGTTTGCAGAATTCTGTTTTCTTAGGCTTGCATAATTTCAAAATAACAAATGCTTAAAAAGTTCCACCAGGAACACTGTAATTCCATTACAGGATTCTGTAATCCATGACTTCTCATAGTGGTAGGTGGTGTAATTAATTATTTTCAAGTAAATTTAATATAATTTTAGTATTTAAAACTCTGGCCTCTCTTTTTTGAGGTGCTTTGTGACTGGGTATTTTTGACAGAAAATATTACAGGGAAACATTTAATTCAAGAATTGAATAGATACCTTAATTTCTTGAAAAGAAATGCATTACCAGGTGGGACATTGGTTTACTGCTCATCTATTTTTGGTGTCATGTGTACATAAGCCAATATTCTTCAGTAATTTCCCCTGCACCTTTGCCTGTCAGCTTGTCCTTTTTTTTTTTTTTTTTTTCTTTTGTAATGCTTGGTTGACTGATGCAGGTTTCATATGGCACACTGTAGGTATGTTGCAATATAAATATGTATTTTCTTTACAGAGACCATTAATTCTTTCTGTAAACAACATGTTGAGTAACTATTTTCTTTTTTGTTCATTTGTTTTTTGGGGTTTTTTTTGTAAATTTGTATAATTGTTGGTATGCTTTTCCTCCAGAGCTAGCAGGACTAGTAACTTGTTCTCATGGTTTTAGATGGCTTTAAGTTTCTCAGGGGTGAAGTTTTCAAAATCTTTTCCGTGGTATTGTTACTGCAAAACTGTGTTAAGTTATTCTTGTCTCAAACATGGATATTAATTGCAATGTGTTTACATCTTGTCTTGTTTCTAAGTTAATGCATCTTAAAGCTGTATTTTTGAAGATATGATGCTAAATGCTAATCTCAAAGACAGCAAAGTTACAGCAGTTTTTTTTTTCCCCAAACAGAGTGCAATAGAGTCTCTCTTTGGAGCCTCATTAACTGGGATTGCCTATTCTCTCTTTGCTGGGCAACCTCTTACTATCTTGGGAAGCACAGGACCAGTTCTAGTATTTGAAAAAATATTATTTAAATTTTGCAGGTAAGTGTCTTGATGCACTTTTTAACATCCTAGCCTGTTACAATAGCTGTGATTGAAAGCAGATGTGCAGTAAATGTGTATGGCCATGAAGGTAAATACAGTGACAAGAGACTGAGAAATTGATATGGCTTGGTAAAGCTGTGAGGCACTGGCAAACCTGAATGAGAAAATCAGTGATAACAAGTGGCAAGGACTTAGTTACATTACAACTGTGTGAAGTTGTTGGCTTTGCTTCTGCAGGGATAAGCAGAGATTGATCTACCCTCTAGGAGAACCCACCTAGGTGGTTCTGGAGAGATCCATCCCCATGATGCTTCCCAAGCTAGGTAGTTGCACTGTCAATCCTAGAAACACCTTGCAGTGTTGCTTTGCTTTGGTGGGAGATGAGACAAAAAAAGTTTCTGCTTCTTTCAGGGCTAATATCAAGCATGAGGAAAGTGCTGAACACCTATAAATCTTGGCCTCAGTGTCTTTTCAAATGGAATGTAGTACAGGTGGGTTTTGGCTCAGTTAATGCTTTTTGTTTCTTTCTTCACACAGGGATTATGGTCTTTCCTACCTCTCCCTGAGAACTAGCATTGGTCTGTGGACTGCATTTCTGTGCATTGTGCTTGTAGCCACAGATGCCAGCAGCCTTGTGTGCTACATCACTCGATTTACTGAAGAAGCTTTTGCAGCGCTTATATGCATCATATTTATTTATGAGGCATTGGAAAAGCTTGTTGATTTGGGAGAAGTGTATCCCTTCAATATGCACAATGATTTGAATAAACTGACTTCATATTCGTAAGTACCACATTTCTATCTGTTAGTGAAATAAATAGGAAAATACAGAGAGACGTATTGTTTACTAAATGGCAGTGGGTGCCACTTCCAGGAAGGGTAGGAGGATTGCTAGGGGTGGTATAGGCATGAGAAACCTCAAAACAATTCTATTCAGGATGCTGTGGAAATGAATTTTCTGTGTTAGCTATGGGTGGTTGGAAGGGATAAGGGGCTGTGACAAAGCCTGCTTTAATGCAGCTTTACTAAAGGTCAGAACAGGACTTCTGCCTTGCTACTTCTAGGAAGTATAGTTTCATGAAATAGGATGAGTTGGGTTACCAGCTCACACCTGCCAGATGAAGATCCTGCTCATTGTTGCTCAGAGAAAACTGCTCATTTCTCATAGTTTAAATGAAATAATTTAAATTCTAGTGCTCCCCTCCTGTTGGAGATGTGCATCTTCCAACTTTAGTTGTACCTGTGTGGTCACAATGTGGGTGAGGGATGCCCAACGAGGTCATGTCCGTGCACCTGGGGTGAGGGTCCCTGCTTGTTGCACTGGGCAGTCATTCCCTAGTTGGAGAGCAGAATACTCACTGACCTGCAGGGCAGCTGCTCTGCCTGGCCAGGACAGTGATCAATCTTGCACACAGGGTGGCTTCTAGCAGTGTCAAACCAGGTTTGGACTACTGTGTTTCCCCTCCAAGATCTCTGCTCATTTTTACAATCATTCACTGCTTGTTCAGTACTTTCTTTCAGGTGGAAAGGGCAAACACCCTGTCAGACTTCTTGTATTCTGTTCACACTTGACATTTACACTCACTTTCCTGTCTTAACAGCTGTTAAGACCAGGCCACATTGCCAGGAGTGGGCTGTGGGTAGACACTCACTTCCTTATTTTTCCCTTTCTACTAGCTGCTCCTCCTTCTGTTTCAGTGGCTCTGAGTCCTCACTGGACTTCTGTGTGGGCATGTTAAATCCACTGAGCTGGCACGAACTGTACTGTAGATCTTCTGGCACTTGCCACCTGATGGTGTTTTGCCATCGGCAGGCCATGAGGGTGGAGACAGGAAAGTGGGATTTTAATTTGGTTTGGCTCTATGTTTTTTGGGACATGCCACAGTGTTCAGCTTGGGTTTGTCCTGCGATTTTTTTCTCACACAAAGCTGTAGGAGACCTAGCTGTTCACAATCTATTTCTTCCTCTTTTCGCTTTCCTTTTTTCCCCACTCTGTAAGCCCCAGTGGGGAAAAGGGTGCAGAATGTTCAGTTAATTGAACCACAAGACAATCTCAAATACTCTTACATTTTCACTGGGTCTTTTTTCTTCCTCTTTCTGGATTTCTGCTTATCTACTTGGTGGCATACTTTTATCTTCATTGCCGTTGTTGAGAAATTCGTCAAGTCTTTCTTCAGCATGCTTTATGTTGCTGCCTTGACCAACAACTAATGATGATTTGTCCCATCATGCTTGATGTTGCAATTCCTTTCTCTTCCGATGATTCTGTGTTGGCAACTACTTTGTAGGAGTTACTGCTTTCCACTTCTTTCCCTTTTCCTTTTACTGTTACTTTAGAATTCAGTTAACAAAGAAAATCTGTTTACTTAGTATTTTCTAAATTCCCCAAACATAGTGCTTTACAAATCTAGGTTCTTTTTGCCCATGCACGTTTAATGTTCTTTCCTTCTTTACCTTCACACCACCAGGATGCAGATTTTCCTTTCCATGGTTCATTTGGGTTTTTTTCAATGTCTTTAGTGAATCTCATAGAAAAAGGAGACTTATTTCTTGCTTATTATCTCTTTCTCCTCTTCTACATAAGTGTTTACATGTTAAGCTTACCAGTTGGTGTACTTGAATAGCTTTATTTGAAAACATCCTATTAAATCAATATTCAGTCCATTGTGTTTTGGGGTTTTTTTTATCTGATGTGTACTTCTGTCAACCTGTCTGACAGAAAGGATTCTGCAGTGCAAGTTTGCAAGATGCTGCAATAGAGAGGGGCATTTTTACTTCTACAAAAATATTGCTAATACAATTACTTTAAGGCTGAGCACTGTAAGCATTTGTATCTTCAGTTAGCTCACTACATACTCAAACATGGTGTCTTACTTGAGGGTGACCTGATTCTCATTTCCCCCACCCTCTCAATAGTCCTAGGTCATGTGATGTAAGGAAAAGCCTTGTACTCTGCTTCTTCCATAGAAGTTTGTGATAAACTCTGGTTTAAACTCTTCAGGATTTTTAAATTTACTTCAAATTCCTGCATTTTGGCACATACAACTTAAAAGCATGTAAACTTTTCTTCCTCCCTTCAGATGTGTGTGTTCTGAGCCTGAGAAACCAAGCAATGAAACATTGCGTGTGTGGAGGAGTATGAATAAGTCTGGTGAAAATATAGCATGGAGTAACCTTACTGTTTCCGTGAGTATCTGAAAGCTGTGTGTATGTATCTGTGTGTGTGTATGTGCATATGCATAAAATAATAAATACCTGCATGGTACCAGTTTTTCATTAACATTTTTTCATCTGATTTCTTTTTTTAACTGAACCTGGACTGTTTTTTTTTTTTAAAGCTGTATTTTTGAACTCTCTTAATTTCTTCCATAAGGCTTTACACAGTCATTGTAGAGGACTAGATGAGTGAGTGCAGGGAAGTAAATGCTAATATAAATGTCTGCTTGAGGTAGCCACCTTAATTCTCTTAGGCACCACAGTCATCTTCCTCCAGGTGAACATGATGAGGTGAATAAACAGGAGTTTGCTTTCTTCCAATTCCTGAAAGAAATATTTTTAATATGATGTGATGATGGAATTTGTAGTTTAGGTCTGGTAGCAAACATGTTTCATTAGTTTGTTAGACTTTGGATTCAAAGGAACTACCTAAATATTGATTGGAAGAAAATAATTATTTGAAATTGAAAACAACTATTTAGAATATGCTTGAAAGCATTAACTTCTGAAGTGGATATTTTATACCAGTATTTAATTCTGTGTGTAGGTGAAGAGGAGGAACGTTACCATGTGCAAGTGCTCTGGAAAGCTTTTAGGGAGAAACACTTTTGCTGATAAGTCGTTTCTTGGGCAGTGTGCAGTGGAATAAATGCAGCTGTGTGCAGCCACTTTGATTACCCTGGCATCTGATTCCCACGTGCATCTTGGATGGTTTGGATATGCTGCTGTTTTTGTTATGCTTGCTAGGTTGTGTGCCTACTTTGGACATTGGAGGCTGTCTAGGACAGCAGTGGATATCTTGTGTATGGGCTCCCCTTGTGTCTGTGCGTAGACATTGACACTAAAGCCTAAAGCACCTCTTTTGCACAGAAGAAATTCCATGTAAAATCTCAGTGCTTTGCTTGACTTGAAGCAGGTCTGTTTTTTATATGCTACCAATGGCTCCTAGTTGACCATAATCACTTAGGATGGCAGTTTCTTTTGACTTTAGTTTTTTATATTTCCTTTATATTTATTATTTATTTTATATGCCTTTTCTTCTTTATGCCTTTACCACTAAAGCATCTTTAGGCTTACCCGAGAGACAGAACTGATCTGGGATTTGGTGTTATCTTATAATCAAAGTAGATCATTAACGGGGAGAACTTCTGCCATAAATTTTCAATGAATTAATCAATAAATTGGGTTAGTGCAGTGCTGCTTCCAGCTACTTGACTTATTGTCGTGTTGTTTCCTTGTATCTACTTAAACTTTTCACTTTGCATTTCAGTAAGTCTTTTTGGATAGCTATCAGCTGACTTTGTTTTCTTTTTTATTTAAATCCATTATTTACAATGCTTTCCTACTTTGCTAGAAACTTTTTCGTATGATTTGGGTAATCTTATTTTATAAGACTATGTTTTTTCCCTTAACTGAGCAAAACAGAGTCAAAGAGATGGGAGAAACTGAGGGGATCCTTTTTTATGTTTGTTACCTTAAAGTTGATGTTGGATATTGTGCTTTTCCTGGGCAATCATTCAGTGCTTTGAAAAACAGAATGGAAGTAATGTGATGGTAAAGAAGTTGTTTCTTCCTGGGCATCCCCCAGCATTTTGGCATCCTGAAATAATCGGCAGTGGCTACTGTGGCTTTTCTGGAACAGGCAGCACACATGTCTGGCTTTTTCAGGGTGACGTAGTGATGAAGGAAAAAAAACCCTCTTTGGAATTATGAACATGCTCAAGTGTGTTTTATATAGAAAAGTTGGAAGCTTGGTTAAATGTACTGAATAAATAAAGCATAGACATATGAAGAGTTTTTCTCTTTGCAGGAATGTTTAGAATATCATGGTGTGTTTCATGGATCAGCTTGTGGCCATCATGGACCATATATTCCAGATGTTCTCTTCTGGTCTGTCATACTATTTTTTGCAACATTTTTTCTCTCCTCTTTCCTTAAGAAATTCAAGACCAAACGCTATTTCCCAACTAAGGTAAATCTGATTAGAGACTAGACTATTTTTACCTTGTAATATATACCTTGGTATAATTTAATGGAGTTGAATTCTGTCTTGAGAGATTTCTTTTAAGACAGGAAAGGGAATTAAAACCCAAAATTCAGCTAATAATTACAAAATTTAGGACATTTGAGGAAAAAAGTCATCTGCAGAAAATTCGATGCCTATTCTGTATTTTTGTAGAGTTACAACAAAAACTAAACTTTGAAAGACCGAAGCAGTCCATCTCCCCACATTAATTAATACTGCCAGGTATCATTAGTAGAGAAAATATTGCTGCTCTTTTCCTCACCTAGCCATACAAAACAATTAATTGCTTTCCCCAAACGACTGATGTCTATTGGATTTTGAATGGTTCCTCAGGGGATTACTATTTCTAATAGATGCTAATGTGATGATTCTTTTTAGATTGATTTATGTAACTTCTGCTAGGCAAAATGAAGTGGTTAGATCTGCTATAAACCTCAGCTCATCCCTGTAATGTCTTCCTAATGTTTAATAAAATTATCTTTGATAATATGAATGTATTGCAAATTATCCGCCTCCTATAGATTAAAACATGAAGTATATGAATTTTACTGACCTAAGGTGCCAGAAACTAGCTGTGAAGGCCGAGCCTCCTAATGGAGAAGGAAGTGGAGTGGAGTGGAGAAGGAAGATGATGGAGTTGTTTGAAGTAATTTGCTTCTTGCAGTAGACTGTTTTTAAAAGAGTGAACAGCTATATGAAATACTTGTCTTCTGCAACTTCATACTATGCTGGCAGGCAGCTTAAATTTTAAAGTAACAAGAAAAAAAAAGATAATGTTCAGTGGTGTAGTATAAATAAACTTCACTTTTTATGGGGGAGAAAATCATCTTTCTACACATGCAAATTATAATGGTGAAAAACCAAGACTTAACACAAGTCTTTTCTTTATAGGTGCGTTCCACCATCAGTGACTTTGCAGTATTTCTGACCATAGTAATCATGGTTTTGATTGACTATCTTGTAGGAGTACCTTCTCCTAAGCTTCAGGTTCCAGAGAAGTTTGAAGTAAGAAACAAAACCTTTTGAAAAACATAACTTTTAAAATGCTTGCAGTTTTATGAACAGTAGAACAATCAAGTTGTATAGAAACAGAATTTTCTCTTTTTTGATTACAATGTAGTTGATCAAGTAGTTTTTCTTTTCTGTTTTGGATGTATGTCTCATCTGACAGAAGAAATTATGTTTTGTATTATTCCTGAAAGAGAAGCATTCTTTTGTGCTAATGTACAAAATGAAGGAAATAAATGGATTTGTTTTAATTTTTTCCATATAAATGTCATGTTCACCTCTAACAGCTAAATCAGTCTTTTGATCAAAGCCATTGGGAAACAGCCTAAACATATACTTAAGAGACTCATCTGTTGTTTATTGAAACTGTTTGTAGTGATAAAAATCTGCATTCTATTTTAGTCCTTTAACATTCTCATTGTTGATGTGTTGGGTTTTATTTTTTTTCCAGCCCACCCGAAAAGACCGAGGATGGTTCATAGATCCTCTTGGAGGCAATCCTTGGTGGACACTCTTGATTGCTGCTCTTCCTGCTTTACTGTGTACCATTCTCATTTTCATGGATCAACAAATAACAGCCGTTATTATAAACAGGAAGGAGCATAAACTGAAGGTAAAAGTAATTTTTATGGAAGTTCAATGTTGTGTAAGTCAAATTTACTTTAAATCTGATTCGTTCTGCAAATTTGTGAAATTACCATCAGCTGCTAAATATATGTATAAATTGACTAATCAAGAACAAATATAATTTTATGGATACTCTCAAACTATCTGACTTCTGTAGTTGTAGGTTGTATCATATAAATAGAAAGTTTTTCAAGTTATTTGTTTGCTTAATTTTACAGAAAGGCTGTGGTTATCATCTTGATCTGCTCATGGTTGGTATTATGTTGGGAATATGTTCTCTCATGGGCTTACCATGGTATGTTGCTGCAACTGTCCTGTCTATAAGTCATGTTAACAGCCTGAAAGTTGAATCTGAATGCTCAGCACCAGGAGAGCAACCAAAGTTTTTGGGAATCCGGGAGCAGCGAGTGACAGGATTGATGATTTTTGTGCTGATGGGGATGTCAGTGTCCATGACCTCTGTGTTAAAGGTAAAAGACAGTTTTCCCAAACTATCTTCTTTGTGCTTTTGATTTTGATGTGATTTAGCATTTCATAATGTGAGAAAGTTCTGCTCTGTTGAGTAAGATATGCCTGGACTCATTATCAAATTGCTTTTTCAGCAACAGATGTTAGTTGAATAGAAAGAATATGGAAGGATGCTAGAAAATGAAATCTGAGAAAGCTAGGAATGTAGTGAGTAGTGAAGAAAGAAACCTTTTCCTGTGTTACCTGATCTTCTTGCCAGCTCTTTTTTAGTTACTTGAGTTCATGTTACCTAAAAACTGCACTTTTTGTGAGTGCATAAATGGAGAGAGAAAAGGAGTGTGATAATAAAGTTACTTGAGCAGAAGTAATACTGTGTAGCAGAAGGAACAGAAATATTGCTTTAAAAGGGAGGCATTTCTCCCTTGTTCTTCAGCTTACTAAACTTCATTTGATTTTTAGACTGTCAAGATTATTTTATGCATCATCACAATATAATGGTGATTTTGCAGGTTGTGTTGTAGCATCAGATTACACTTTATCTCTTAATTTATATCCCTAGTGGCCTTTCAATGACTCTCTTGGAAGAATATTACTTAGTTCAGTTGGTTGTTTGCTCAGATTTACAAAACTCTATTCAACTTCTGCTTTGTTGTTCCATATCCAGTAGTTAAAAGGAGAAATGAAAGACTATCTTTTTGTTGCCAGAAATGCAGATATTGCATAACTGCTGGTATTTCTAAAGAACTTTGTAAAAGTCTGTTTAAACAAAGATAGATCTCAAGTAATTTCATAAGAAATACAGCTTCTCAAATTTAGATAATGGGAAAGAATAATCCTGTAAATATGCAGATATAGTTTAGTAAGTAGTTATGTATTATAAATTTTACATAGTTAACCATTTGTATGTCTATCAAAGAATGTAAAGGTCTGAAAAGAATAAGCAGTTACTAAAAACAAGTATTCAGATTTGACAATCTGTCATTAAAAAGTTACCAAGAGCTCAGCTGTATAATGCAAATAATCAGAATCAAAAGCAGAAGCACTGAAATAGATTTATTGTTGCTCAAAAGCGAAAATTAAAAGTGCTAGTTGCTGAAGCAAAGTGTTTTAAACCCCATATTTTAACTTTTTATTCTTAGAAATGAATACTTTTTGTTTTGTGGACCCAAGGTAATAGGGATGGAATTATTACTCTTTGCTCTTTAAGAAATGTTTTTCTTTTTCAGTGTGAATGACTGTATAGTTCAAAAGAAGTAAGGAGAACAAAGCCTTGCCTCTGTCAGTTGCTGTGCTTTTTTTGCATGTGTGGATTTATACTGATTTTATGCAGTAGTAGATACTATATCAAATTACAGAACTTACCTGAAGACACTAACCACACACACATACATGCAGTAATGCATCCCTAAGGCATAGTTTTATTTCACACTGTTTAAATACAGGTTTTTGTTTAGTCTTGATAGCAGCAGTTTTTATTAAGATTTCACATGGTATCTTGGCTGTCCGTTACTTGGAAGCTTAATGAATTCAGGAGCAAAGAAGGCTTCACTGCAGAGGTTTGATGCAAGTGCCACTGAAATCAGTGGACAACTTTGTTATCTTAGTAAGCTTTAAATTATATAAAAATATAAAATCACACTGTACAAAATTATATAAGCTATTATATATTACAATTTAAATTATTATAAATACTGTCTTTAATTTTCTTTAAATTGGTGTTCTTACTGGAGCAAAAACTTAGCTCTGAATAATTAGCAGATTTTCACAGCTCAGTAGGTATGGTGAGGTTTTTGTATTGTCTGCTTCAGATATGCAAGTGTTCAGAAGTAAAACTTAATGTGGCAATTTTATGAAGTTGTACAGAATACAGTAGTCTTCCTATCAAATAGCAACATAAAGCTGTGTACTTTGCATGAATAGAAATTTTGGTTGCAACCTAGAAAATTGAGTGAATGGGCAGTCAAGGCAGAACTACTTTTTTATCCTGGTGATAGCCTTGTTAGTTCCAGATTTTTTTGCTGCTCAATGATACATATGTATTCTTTTAAATAAAGGCCCTCAGATTTTGTTTAAGTAAAATATAAAGTAAAAAATAACTTGGTCTGTGGCTTTCACTGATATGGACTGCTCTCTTATGTCATGTTGATTCCACTTCTAACTGTGGTTGTTTTTTCCTCCCCAGTTTATTCCAATGCCAGTTTTGTATGGTGTCTTTCTTTACATGGGAGTATCTTCATTAAAAGGCATTCAGGTAAAGTCTAATTTTAATGAGCAGTTCACTTTTGTTTAACACCGAATGAAAAGGAAATTGTAACACCCCGCATTATGTGAGCCACAATAAAGTTGTTCCATATTGTCTGAATGGCACGTAGGATAATTTCCTGAGTGTCATGTCCAAGTATTTGTTCTTACAATATTGTGTCTTCACTTGTCAGTTCTTTTTTATTTATTCCTTCAGTAATGTAGCTAAGAAACAAATTTTCTGAAATATTCTGGAATTTTCTATTATTAGTGATAGGGGGGACAACCCCTGCAAAACAGCCCCTAGTTTCACCCCCTTGAATGTTCACTGTCTTTCATTAGTATTTTATTTGGAATTATCTTACATTTCTGTAGTCCCCTAAAAATGTTTATTTTCTTCTGGAGAGGCAAAAAATAATTAACTGAAGAATGATTTTATTTTCCATGCAGTTTTTTGACCGTATAAAACTGTTTGGAATGCCTGCCAAACATCAACCTGACCTGATTTATCTACGTTATGTGCCACTTTGGAAGGTCCATATCTTTACAGTTGTTCAGCTCACTTGTCTAGTTCTGTTGTGGGTGATTAAAGCCTCTGCAGCTGCTGTTGTTTTCCCTATGATGGTAAGTTTTCTGGTTTGCCAGTTAATAATTTTTGTACAAGACTACATGTATTATTCAAGGTCTCTTCAGAAGATGTTTGCTGCCTTTAAGAAAGAAGGGAGTGGGAAAGAAACAAAAAGCCCTTGTAATACAATCTGTTCACTTTTGAAACACAAAGATTTCTCATTTCCTGAAAACAAGCAATTCAATTGTGAATAGCTATTGAAAGTGGAAATTATTTACCTTTGGGGTAAGACAAAATCTAGTACTAGAAAAAAGGGCTACAGATTCTGAGTGTACTGAAAGTGTGTGTGCATTTTTGTTCATTTGAATAGTTTAATATAAAGCATTTTGTCTGTGGTTCCCTTTAGGTTCTAGCATTAGTGTTCATTCGCAAGCTCATGGATTTATGTTTCACCAAAAAAGAGCTTAGCTGGCTTGATGATCTTATGCCAGAAAGTAAAAAGAAGACAGAAGATGATAAAAAAATAAAAGAGAAAGAAGTAAGTGTGAAAACAATCAAACTGAGCATGGTGTAAATTTTTAGGAAATACTTAATGCAATTGAAAATAATTTTATGTGACCTGAGCATACGACCTTATATACCAGATGCGCATTTTGAAATTCTTCACTAAAGAGATTAAATTCTTTACTAGAGGAACAGTTGCTGGTGGTTAAGGAATTAAGTCACTGTTTCAATAATGCTATTACCAACTGTGATTCTTATTTGTGATCAAAGTTTTCAAGCAAAGTGGAAAGAAGCAGTTGTTAGTGCTAACAAAAATGTTAGGGTTTTTTGTCTTTTGTCAGATTAGAAGGAAAGAAAATGGAGAGAAAGAGAGTAAGGAGAGGGAAGTGGTGGAATAGGATTTCTTTATTCAGCTTAAATTAGTCACAAAAGTGTTCATAATATCAGGGACATTTTGTTCATATGTGTTTGTGGAGCTGCCATTTAGCACAACTGCTAGTTACCAATTATACAGTAATATAGCTTCTGTAACTTCTGCATAAAAGTCCTGCCTTGCTGTACACCACCTAGATGAATTCCTTGTGAAGTTTGTAACACCCTCCTTCCCCAGTCTCCCATGTCCCCTGCCTTAATAAAACACTTCTAAGAGGAAAGGTCATAAGCTCTGCCTCCTGCAGTCAGCTGCAGTACCTACACAGAAGTGCCTTTTACCCCTATGGAATACCTGTCATATAACTTGAATAACTTGAGAATACTACTGTGGTTTCTGCTATGTGAGTAATTTTACAAACTTCTTACTTGGAATTTACAGGAAGCAGAGCGAATGTTTTCAGACAATGACAGTGTACACCTTGCATATGGAGAAGCAAATCTGGATTTTCCTGTAAAAACCCTGAAATACAGGTATAAAATAATGTATCTGTTTAAAAGTTCTTCTATCAGAGGCTGTAATTTGCTTTATATTAAGTTGGTTGTGTATGAGTTGAAATAATTTTTTTCCCCAAGCTGGTAACTTAGCTATGATTAGGAAATATGAAGATATATCTCATGGTGCTACATAAGTATTTTTATATTGCATTGTTCTTTAAAACTGCATCTTAATTATAAATTTACATGACCATCTTGAACAGATCAGATGACTCAATTTCGACCAGCTGTACTAAAGGTGAAGAAGCATCCTTGGTCAGTTTCTGTGGAATATTTGTGTGCTACTGTGCATGAAATACTGAGCATTAAGCAACTAATAGCATCAGTTGAGCCATGCGTTTGCCAGCCGCTTGGGTTTTTCAGAAGAAATCTAAGTGTGTAATTATTTGGTTTACCTAAGCAAGGGCTAAAGTAGTAATTGCTGGGGTACAAAAAAACCATTTTACAGACAACCATTTTTACTTTAAAATGTTTTTTTTCTGAACATAAATGTAGGAATAGGTTCTCTGCCAGAAAAAGAAATACTGTTATTTCAGTCATGGAAATTCATTCAGCTTTGGTAGGCATCTTGTCTCAGTTGGTGTCTCCCTTACTGGGGTTGTATTTAGCTGAGTTGTCAGGTATTGTCAACTGTTCCAACACAACCTGAAGATGTGACAGATAAAATAGCTTACACGTTTTCTTCTCTAATACTAAGGGTTCCTAGGTTAAAAATTTGCCTTCCTACAGATCTAGGGTAGTACCAGGTATGCCCTGATGAGAGTTGGGAACAGACAGAAATTTGGATTAGACAGATATTTCTGCTAAGTGCTGTTGTCTATTCTGAGAGCAGGCTTAGTCAGACTTAAGCAACTCAAATGAAAATGCTAAAGCTTTTTAAAAAAACATTTGAGTTGCTAATTGCTCTCACAGTAGAGCTGTGATTTAATCAACTGTGTGCGTGTTTTTTTATGTATTCTGCTGCCTTATGTGTCTTGGGGGGATCCCTGAGGAAAAATGGCTTTGAAAGTTTTTTCTGCCATTTGAAAAACTTACAGATGACCTGGGGTAGATTCTGAAGCTTAAATATGGAGCAGAACAGAAAACAGGCCTACAGGCAACACCTAAGTCTGCTGTACATGTTACTGTGTGGAGGACAAAAGTGGAAATAGGCTTTGAAAACTCACCATCTGTGAGGGTAAACTTATCTTCTGCAGCACTTGGGAGGGGGGTGGTCTGTCAAAAGAACCTTGCAAAATATCTAATAAGACTTTTGAGGGAAAAAAAACCTTATCTGTCAAGATAATTGGAATTTCTAGATTTTAAATAGTTTCAAATCTCACCTGAATTTTTGAAATTTTATTAACCTTTGCTCTTTTGCCTGTGATTATTTCCTAGAAGCCACTTAAAGTAACTGATTCATGAAAGCCTTAGCGCAACAGTGTGATTCAATTCATTATTTCTGGGCATGCAAAATAATTTTCTGAAGTTAGGTATGGCTTACCTCTCAAATATTCTCAGTATCTTACTGCTATCTATATGAAAAACTGTTCTGAGATCCTATATAATTATGGTAGTGCTAGTGAGTTAAATTTTAAGTTTTTTGTTGAAGTATACTTTTAAGAGATGAACTCAACTTGTGGCTGTGTAAATATTGAAAGAAGGCACAACTGATGTAAATGATGAGTGACAGTAAGTATAATAGTGTTGCAAGGAATTGAATACTAACCAGAAAGTATGTTTGTTCTTTAGCATTGATCCCTCAGTTGTAAACATATCAGACGAAATGGCCAAAACTGCACAGTGGAAGGCTCTTGCCATGAGTACTGAGAATGCCAAAGTAACCAGAGCTAACCTGAGGTAGCTATAATTACTCACGCCTTTTCTAACTGTCGAGTGTTTAGCAGCTGTACTTGTATTTATTGAAATACATCTTAAAAAATGGAGTATATGTGGTTTATAAATCTAAGTTACTGACTTCTTACTTTAGAAGAACTTGAATTTGAGCTTAATTTTTCCTCTTTACTCTGAAGTTCATCAGTTTCTATAAGGACTTATTACTATTTTATTAATGTATTATTTTAAATAGTAATTTTAAAATTGCTATTTCTTTACTTAATACAAGTGTTTACTACTCTGATGAGCTTAGGGTTTCTAAATACTAGAGTGTACATGAGCATGGGAGTAGTTTCATCCTCAATAATACAAATTCCACTGAGAATTAAAGGTAAGTCCAGCACTTTGATTGTTAGTTTGTATTGCCCTAGTATCTGCCCTGTTTTTGTGGGTGAGTGCATTGCTTGGATTGCTTTTCCTCAACTAATTTTTAATATCTAAACATTAAACCTTTCTCAAATACTATCTTCACTGAATATGAAGTACACTTGAATGAAGTACATAGACAGATCACATTCCTCAGTGCTGTGAACATTTCCCTGTAAGCTGACACACATCTTCTATGCTGGCCAGTAGTCTTTCTTGTCTGTGAGCTCCCCATCAAAGAACAACGTCTGAGTGTGATGAATCATTCTGCTGTTCTGTCCTAATTTCTTCCCCATCTGGCTGAATCTGAATGAATAGGGAAACAAGCCAAAAAATGGATATTTGTGCAGAATATCCCCAACTTCCTGAAAGGCTTGTAATTTATAGGGACTGGTATGTGTGGACTGCTCCACATCCATGCAGCTGTTGCTTAGTAGTTTTTATGTAGGAAAGGGGAGAATGGGCATGTTTGCCTCAGAAAACTAAACCAAAGCAATCCTATTGTCTATTGTGTGCATCTTCTGTTGGTTGATCCCTTTCAGCCAGTTCTGTCAGAGGAGGACATATTTCAGAGATACAAAATTGTCAAGTTTTGTATAAAATTACATCTCCGTGAAAGTGTTGATGGTGAGGAGGGAGTGTTCATACTCTGTCCAAGACTGGAGTGTTCCTACTCTATTCCTGGCTCTGTCCAATCTCAGGTACTGTTGGAAACACCAGTAGTGACTTAGCACTTGTATACCATCTGTCTCTTCACCACGTGCATTGCTCCAAACGGGGCATGGAAATACGCTTTGTTTTGGCCAGTCAGCAGGTCAACCAGGGGTAAAGGAGACGGAGCTTTGAGGTGTTTTGTAAGAGGAAAAGCTCAAGAGACTCATCAGTGCAGGCACCATTTCCAGTGGATGTCTAGGCTGTATTGTTTAAACATTTTTAAAATGTTAAACACTTGTTTAATTAGAACATTTCAAAACCTTGAGTACCACATGAGCAAGACCATCAAGAAGACAAATAAAAGTGATAAGAGTGTTGGTATACCCTCCTTATTTAATAGGTTTTTTCCTTTCTTGCTAAATTCTCAAAAGCCCGTTACAGAATTTGTGGATGATTCTAGTGCATTATCTGATAGCTATTGGGTGTATAAGGCTTGAAGAGATACAGGCTTGTATTTCTTTTTCCAGAAGAATTAAGGTGTGAATTCCAGAAGAATTTGGTTTTCAAGCAGTTATAAGTTAGTACAATGTCATCTCTCACTTTCCTGTTTCCTGAGTAGGTTAAGTTAGTATGGAATTACATGCAATACTAGCAAATCAGGTTTCTGACCAGTTTGCAGTGTTTTTTGTTGTGCTTAGCCTTGCATTCATTATTTGTTATGTTTTGCTATAAGATACTTCTCTTTGATTCCATAACATACCCTACTTGAGCTTAGTACAGTAAAAAATCCATCTTGGTAGGGAACTTGCTAAAATTACAAATGGAAAATAAAAGCCACTGGTGCCAGAAACCAGATTTTTAACAGGCAATCTGATACTGCATTAATGTGGAAAATGTTGAAAGACAGACTTCTTGAGCCCTAACTCAATTGGTTGCTGTTTTGAGGTATTTGCTACACTTCCTTTGCATCCTGTTGAGAATCAGAGGTGTCATTACTGATCATTCAAAAGTAATTTCCAGTAAATTACTCATTTCAGTTCTACTAAGGTTTTTCTGCGTAACTGTCTTCATCTGCTGGTACAGACAGACATTTGTGCTGTGGTAAAAATGGTTCTGTAGGCACTGCTATTTTCAGATTTATATTCGAATAGTAACGCAGTTCAAAGGAGGCATGTCTTTTGTAATTCCAGATGACATGGTTTGTGGGTTGGCATGATTTATTAAAAATAATATGTTTTAAAAAAGATAAATTTCTAATTTTCTTTTGCTTTTTCTGAATTGATCCGGATTGCCTCTTCTTTCTACCTTGACCATCTATCACAGTTTACAGACTCTGAGTCCCAGCACAGTTGTATTTTCTAAGGAGACCCAGAATTTTTTTCTTTGCATGAATTTCTAATATTTTTTTTTCCTTAAAGAGCAGTTCAGATGTGTGTGTCATCTCTTCTGAAACTCATCCTCCCTCTTATTCTGTTCTATTTCATCTTCTACTGACTTCCAGCTACCTTGGGACATTCTTTATTGTGCCTCAGTCAGGCATTGTTCAGTGTCTGTGTCCCTAAGAGAGTCAGTTGTTCAGCTGCCACTTGTCTTTAGGGTCTTCTGCCTCACTTGAATGGACACTTAGACAGGTTTCTTACTGTCCTCTGCTGTTGTTGGAAGTGTGGTTTCCCCTTTTGAACAGACTGAAATGTCCTCCCATGCTTGTGAACAGATGGTTTCTCTGCCCAAGAATAAAGACATATTGGTAATAATGCTTGTTTTATATTTTTGAGTATTTTTATCTAGATAGTTTTGCAGGCTGTGTTGGGGTTTGTTTGTTCGTTTTTAAAGATGTTTTGCATGAACAGTTTCAAATTAATAAAAGCAGTGGAATTGGATATGGTAGGATATGGTATTTATGAATGAGATACTGTTGTTTTCACTGGTTTAAGTTTGTACTGTTCCTGTGAATATTATTTAACAATTACTAAAATATAATAAAAATGCCTCATCATGAAAGCATCCTTATGTAAATACTTTCAGTGTTCATTGTGAAGTATAAAACATTTGAAATATAACCTTTCTTCAAGTGAGCCAGATCTTACATTTTCTTCTTTGTTTTCAAACAGCCCTGAAAAACCAGAAAGTGTGAAAATAGAAGTGGAAAATTCACCCGTTGTGAGATATGTGGATGCTGAAACATCTTTGTAGAGTGGAACCAATGGGAATTGGGTGTATTTGTGTGTGTATATATATCACTGTGGGGTATTATACCATGGAAGTGTGATTTCCAGTTTAAGGAGCAACATATATTTAATTTCTGCCATTGTTTAGGGCCCTGTAGATATGCTTGCATAATGCGAAGATTTTCCCAGCAAATGAGATGAGTGGTAATCACACTTCAGCTATTTATTTTATTGGAAATTTTATTTTCATTTTTAAATAGGAAGACTGTAATGAATGCTTATTATTTTCAATAATCAATATGTGTGTAAAAGTTACATCAGCTTTTGCTGATGATTACTGGTCCACATTGCTTAAAATTTTGCAATACCTCTGTTTATAATGTGCGCTACAGAAGTTTTGTTTTTCATGCAGGCAATTAGTGCTTGTTTTTGCAGGGTATACTTTTTTTGTGGTTTCATAGAACAAATGTTAATGTGCTGTTGACAAGAACTACTGTGTTTTATGTCTCCACTCCATGCTAGTGTTTTCTGGATTCTGTCTCTCCTGCTCTACAGGAGCGGCCTAGAGCCCTAAGTCAGGTGGTTAGTTAAGCCTTAAAATGTATCTAAATACCCTGGTGTGCTGCTTTCTTTGGTTTTTTTAATTCTCTTGGGTTTTCATTATTGTCCACTAGCAGTATGAGTGCAGTAATGGTAGTTACAGTCCCAAGTCAGTATTTGCCATTCTGGACACTCCATGTTTACACAATATAAATTGGATTTACAGGCAGCATTTGGTCTATAGGAAATTATAAGTACTTACCACATCAGTACGCTTGAATTCTTTTCTTCATGTTTTTGCTTACATTTTTTCCCATAGATTTTCAGCATCTGATTTACTCAGCTTTAAAATTTTAGAGTATTTCATATCTTCATGAAATATATTTCTTGGTTAATAGATTTTTAAATTTACTGTTTATTTGATTAAATTAGTTGTAGCTCAATTCTGGAATAGGTTTATGATCAGTATTATTTTATGGATTACTAATTGCTCGCGATATTTGTATGTACAGTTCTGATCCTCTCCGTTGTAAAGGGCATATGTGGTAGCACACCAACTTATTTTTAAACACTTTATTTATTTTAATTAGTATAAATTTCTATCATGTAAGATGAATTGAAAAAATAAATATTCATTTATTAAAGTGAATGGGATGTTTCGGGGACTCCACTGATAAAGATGCAGTCAGTGCATTTATTGTACTTACCTTTTCAAGTTCTAGTGTTTATCATTATAATATTTGAAATAATGAGAATTTTATATATAAATGAAAATCTTGATCACTTACCTGCGCAGTTTCCATTCTTAATATTTTTTTTGCCTTATGCCTTAGTTTTTTTGGCTTTAATTTCCAACATTATCTCTTTACATTCTGAATTGCCGCTAGCCCTTTCTGGATACATTACAATGGCTTTAATTAGAATCTGTGCTCATTTAATACTAGAAGATGCTGTTTGCTTAGTTGTGCTTTTGGCAGAGTTGGGAATTTTACCATGGACCAAATGATAAAATTCTCAACAATTGCAAAAGGAGCTGATTCTGGAGGAGGGCAGACTTTATCTGAAAATACCACTTGAGGTGGAATTTTGGTGCTCTTCAGCCAAGTGTCACCTGTAGAGAAGGTAATTGTATATTACAAAAAAATAAAGCAATCAGTGGGAATAAATAGAAACATTTAAAAATAGTATTTATGTTACATGAACTGTTACTGTTCCCTTTAAATGTAATGCAATTATTTAACTTTTTTTTCTTTCCTTCTTTCATTTAACTGAATTCTGAGAAGACAGTTTAAAGAAAGGAAATCATAGTGTACAGCAATATGAATAATGGTATCCAAACTGTCATAAGAGGCTCAGGTCAGGGGCAAAGCAAGAGAGGTCTGCATTACCAGTTTGACCAACACTGTGTAATGACCTGCATTCTTAGATGATAGTGTAGCTTGTGCCTTAGTTTGACTTCATGCTCTTTCAGAAAATAACCCATGGTTTCCCTCTGATCAAACTGAGATAACAATGAAACTACAGCAGATGGTTTCTCAAACTTTCTACATTATTTAAAAAAAACCCAAATAAAACCATCTGCATGTCAGTAGCTGACTACTAAGTACCTCTTGCTCTGAACTAAGGAGGGAAGAGATATTTTGAGCATTTTATGTAGCATCATCCACAATACAGTACTTCTGTCCTCTCAGTAGTATTTTACACTTTGTGTTCACAGTCCTGCAACAGTTTCCAAAGACACAAAAAATTACTAGAAGCCTCTTGGATTTCTAACTCTTTAATGCTGGAAATCAGGGTTCCATGGTGCTGCACACCTTCTATTTGGCTTCTACTTCAGAGGGGTTAAGTTTTGGTCAATATTACAGAAAGTGGGTATATTTTGAGTAAAGTTGTAAGGAAACAAAACCAAAGCCCCACTAGTCTAATCACAGTATTTACTTAATTGTGTAGATATTTTAATCAGTGCCAGAAATACCATGACTTGGCAAACCAGTTTACAGTAACCTTTAGTTCCGGTGTTCTTGGGCAATAGTTATACTTGCACTTCCTTCCCATATGAACAGGAGAAGATCTGGTATTAAGTGCATAAATCCCTCTTGCTAATGTTTGGTTAAGTGGTTCGCTGCTCATTTTACACATTCTCTGCTTTAAAATCATGCATAGTATTAAAATAAGACAGCTGAGGATGTAGTTTATTGTATGTAGATATATGTTTTGCCTTAATGGATGCAAAAGAGCAGTGACAATTGCTGTGCACTGATTTTTATTTTTTTTTCATAGTTCTCAAGCCCTGTAAAAACTATGCCAATGGATTTCCATTCCAACAGTTAGAGGAAAATAAACAGCCCTGCACTTTTTATAGATGCCTTGGTTTCCTGGAATGGAGCTTAGTGCTACTGTGTACCTGGCTGCAGAGCCACCTCAGGAAGTCCCTCTTTTTTTCTTTTTCTTTTTCCTTTTTTCTTTTTTTTCTAATTTATTTATAAATATTAATGTTTACATGAAATGTAGGTCTTAATTTTGACCACTCCATTTAAATTATCATCTAAAATATATCAGTTAAATGCAGTTTTGTGTTTAAATTATAGAAAACTCATTCTTATCATTTTCATATGTATTACAGTGACGCTTTTCATTCTGTTTACATATGCCCAAGTTAACAACAATTTCATCCTAGATTAATTTTGCAGCTATAACATAATATTTTGTATAATTGTTCCATGAAATGTTCCAAATTGCCAAGTTTGTCATCATAAAACCCGTTAGGGTAGAACTTGGTGCCCTAATGGCTTTGGTATCTTTTTCAACCAAGTATCTTGGCCATTTTTTCTTCATTTAATGAAAGTTCTCCCATAAGTTATCATTTGCTTCACCTGCATCTGTCTTTATACGGTCACTTCCTAATTCATGCCCTTTGCAAAGGCAGGTTCGACAGGCTGTAAAATATTTCTGTACCAAATGGGTGTCACATCGCAGAGCCTGCACCGCTCTAAAGGGTTTGTCTTGTACATAGATTCTGTAAATCATAAAGTAAATGGTTCATGACTCTCAGTTCACAAATGTAATCTGTCAGGTGAGCACCACAGCGAGCTTAGTTTTCTTTTTGCTTTCTTATGATTAGTAATGTTTTAATTACTCATCTAGGACAAAATTATCAAGTACAGTAAAACATGGGAAATACTTTGTTTATACCAACAGTAATTTATTTTATGGCAAATTTTGAGACTATAGATGCACACAGCTTTGAGTCAGCATAAGTGTAGTGCTATAAATAAAGCAAATTGCTCAGTAAGTTTGTCAATTTTATTTTATAATGTTTTTAGTGAAAACTTATAGGACTTTGTAGTTGGTATTGAACTTTACCTAAAGACACTTTCATATTGAATTTAGTATCTGTTGACATTTATTTGGAATAATGAATGAATTTGAAAATTGATACTTTTCTAAATGATTTTATTGGAAAGACACATAATTTCTAGTATTTTCCTTTCTGTTGTTGCTGATGCTCCTGTGCAAAGGTGTCTTCCAGGTTCAGCTTTTGCAGCTGATCTGCAGTTTTGATTTTATTATTCTTTATTTGAAATGTGATTACATACTGTATGGTTCGAATTTTTTATGACTGCTTTTCTAATTACAGTGACGTTTTCTTACTTTATAAACAAATCCAAAGCAAATGAAAACATTATTCCAACTGTAGAATCAATATTCAGTTTTTACAGAAAACTCAACTCTCAGACTTGTCTTTAATGTGAAAGATTCAGCCTTTGTGTTGTTTTAATTACTGCTAGAATAAAATTATCTTTTGTAACGTTTCAGAAAGTTGGTAAAAGCAATAAACAATCTCCTGGACTCCATTCGGGCCACTTCTGTTTTCATTGTCCCGGGCCGGGGCCCCGGGGGCGCTGGGGTCGGACCCTGCGGGGAGGGCCGGGCCGGGCCGGGGCGTCGCGTCGCCGTGCCCATGGCAACGGCGCCGGGCGGAACCGGTGCCGGGGAATCCCGGCACTGCGCAGCACGGCGGCTCGCGATTGGCCGGCGGGCAAGAAGAGGGGAGGCGATTGGCTGAGGGGTTCCGTCCCGGCCGAGCGAGCGTCGCCGTAGCCGGGCCGCGGAGCGGAGGCGAGCGCGCGCCGCGGAGCGACCGGGACGGGGCGGGAGGAGCCGCTGAGGCACCGCGGGGAGCGGGAGGGAGGGACGGGAACACCGGGAAACGGAAGGCAGGGGACGGGCGAGTCCAGTGGAGGGCAGGGAAGGATAGGGAAGGCGATGCGATGTCCCCGTTCTCCTCCCGTTTCACTTGACGTGCTCCACAGCCCTGTTCCTTCACCAGCTCTGGGCTTTCAGCAGGCATTGAACAATCTCGCTGTTCCCAGAGGCTCTGAGTAATAATAGCGGTATAATTCCTGTAAAGGTCTGCTTGGTAGTGAGAGCGGAGAGGGTGAACTTCAGAGAGCTACGCGTTATTCTCGAGTTGATACTGAACTGAGCTGCTCTCTAGACCTCAGAAATCCCCTGTTATTTTCNGCGGGACGGGGCGGGAGGAGCCGCTGAGGCACCGCGGGGAGCGGGAGGGAGGGACGGGAACACCGGGAAACGGAAGGCAGGGGACGGGCGAGTCCAGTGGAGGGCAGGGAAGGATAGGGAAGGCGATGCGATGTCCCCGTTCTCCTCCCGTTTCACTTGACGTGCTCCACAGCCCTGTTCCTTCACCAGCTCTGGGCTTTCAGCAGGCATTGAACAATCTCGCTGTTCCCAGAGGCTCTGAGTAATAATAGCGGTATAATTCCTGTAAAGGTCTGCTTGGTAGTGAGAGCGGAGAGGGTGAACTTCAGAGAGCTACGCGTTATTCTCGAGTTGATACTGAACTGAGCTGCTCTCTAGACCTCAGAAATCCCCTATTATTTTATTTTTGTTGTTGTTGTTGTTTTTCCTTATATACGTGAACTGCTGTTTAACAGGGTGGATTTAGGCAAACTCTACAGAGGAAAGTTATGCTCTGGAAATTAACCGAGAGACTGACATTTGGTGGACCCAGCAATCTGAGAATAGGCCTGGCCGTTTATGGAATGAGGTGGTACAGAGGGAAAACAAACAAAAAGCAAAAAACAAACAACCCCAAAACAGCAGTAGCTTGAATGTTTTCATTTGTCAGGAAAACAGGAAGAACCCTACTCTAGTTAACCTTTAGAGAATCTCCAAAGAAGTTGTTAAAGAAAGATTGAGACACATAGATGAGTGTGGAAGTTTTTGTGTATAGCAAACATATAGATTTCCATATCGATTCAGTTAATAAAATGAAAGAAATATTCTTCAATACAATTTCCTAGACACATGCTATCACTGGTGGGGCTCTGCTATGGCTGCCATGCTCTTTGAGAACAAGAGGGGAAACCAGCCAGAATGCCTTTTTTTTTTTCCATCATATTGGATAAGGAAAAGTACCTTTTGGGAATTTTTCATCACCTTTGATGCTTACTTTGCCATCCTTTTGACCATGTTTGAAATCCATTTCTGTTTTGGCAATAATATATTTCTGATTGCTCTTTTAAGGAGTGAATTTTCACCTGACCTTCATCTGACCCAGCTTATGGTATTAGATACATTCCTATCTAGCAACAGCATCAAAAGTCTTATTAAAGCCACCATATCTTCTGCTTCTTTATCCACTTTAAGCCTGTTATGTGGTGTATGATTAGACAGTGGAATTTGGCCACTGGAGTGATTAAGAAAGGAGTTCAAGGGAAAATCTGGAAACTAGTTGGCTTACAAACTAGCCATATCCGCTAGTTATTGCTAATAAAGATTATAAGGAATGTGAGACATCTTACTGAGGAGACCATTACACTGTAGTCAGTGGGGGTAGATTTATCCTCTAACACTTCTTTGTGGTTTTATTTGTTTTGGGGCTTGTCTTTACCTTCTGAAGCTTATGTGCTTTTGTCATCTGGGACAGATACTAGACTGGGCTACAGATCAAGTCTGGAGTAATTCCTTTGTCTCTTGTTTCTCATCATGTGGATTCTTTAATTTCTGACCGGGTTCTTGGAGCATTTCTTGTCCTATCCTGCATTCCAGTGCTGTCAGACTGCATCTCTCTTCCTATGTAATTGAATCAACATAACTAATTAAATGTAATTATCCCCAATTAAAATGAATGCATTACTATTGCTCTAATTTCATTGTCTTAAATGGAATTAAATGAGACTGTGCTGTAAAGGCATTTTTCTTTTAATGTGTCTCTGTTCTTTAAAAGAGTTGTCTGATTTCAGTTTTTATCTGGCTCAACTAATGAGTGTTCTTTGGTGTGTTTTTTATACATTCCTCATGGCTGGTGTCATAGCAGGGGGATAGTTATGAGGACAGTGAGTAGCCTGGCTCCATGGAAACTTCTGCTGGCACGAGTAAAGAAGAAACATGGGGTGAGAACTTACTTGGTGACTTCAAGAAAGTCAAATAACTGTGGGAATAGGTAAAGGAATATTAATGTCTGTTTTCTCTCAGCTTTCTGACTGATGGAAGGAAAATGGAGTTGTTTCTGTTTGTCTACCCCTCACTCAGGATAAGGTGCTAATATACCTACCTGATTTAATGACTGGCTACTGATGGAAGGGGCTTTCTGCTCTTTTCCCTCGATTTACACCTGTGCATTCCTGCCCTGTCAGCAGAGACACCCATCAGGCCACTGTAAAAGTCTAAATTGGTAGGAAAGTAACAGTATAAACAGAAGTGTATTGTTTTCTGTGTATTTACCTCCCTAAACTGGCTCAGGTTTGGGTCAGATCAGCTGAAGAAGTAGAGAAGAATTGCTGGTGGAAGGGGAAGGGAAAGAATGAGGAAAGCCATTTTCACTGGCAGCTGGCTGTTAATTAGTCTAATCTCTGTAGTAAGGCAAAGGGCATAACACTCTAAGCTGCATGGATAAATCCTCCTTTCTGCATGTTGTCCCTGCCCTTGTACAGTACAAGTACTTTGGAGACAAGGTAATCAGGGGTAAAGTAGAAGAGATTATTTGTTACCTGAATCAGGTTTCCCAATCCAGTGAGCTGTGCATATGAGATAATGCTGGGCTGACAGGCTAAAGAGGTCAGTGCAGGGTCAGTTTGTGGCCAGAGCTGGCCTCTTTCTTGAAGGGCTTCCTGACCTGTGCTGACTTGTTAGCCTCTAGGAAACAGAGAGGTAACCTCAGGGTGAGTCCTCAGAGCTGGGTGAGGGTTGTATCCTTGAGTGACCAGTGTCCCTTCATTCTCAGCAGAAGTGAAGGGAATTTGGCTTGATATTTATCAGGTTCAATTTTGCACAGGGACTTTTGGATCTGTAATGGCAACAAACCTTTAAAATATTTGTCATCTGTTATTCTGTTTCATCTTTACCAAGGTAGAGCAAACAGTAAACGAATTGGAATGGCAGCCCTAGTAAGGTTGGTTGACAGTTGTAAAATGTTCTAAATAATCACAAAGACCTAACAGTTCTAGATTAAATCATAGCCATACTGGGAAGCCTGCTGTTTGTGGTTTGCAAATTTAACTCGAGGATTTCACAGGATGCTGAAAATTTTAAGGTTTAACTCTGTTTGCTCATGAAAAGTTATTTGTGTGTGCTTTGGTTGTTCTTTAATTGGTTGAAATCTGTTCTTTGTGCACATATACTCATGGTCAAGTAGACAATTTGTGAGTTTCACAGTATTTCCTACCGTGCAAATGTGAGATGTTTATTGCATCGTGTCATGCCTCAGTAATATTCCAAATGGACAGGGTATTGGGGAGATGATGTAAGAATATCACTGAAACAATACATGGAAATTCTTACTCCTGAGGATTCTTAATGTGCTTAGTGATGTACATGGCTTCTCTGAACTTTTAATGCTCTTGAAGCAAAGGAAATAAATGCTTTTAGCAAACTGCATTAAGTTTAGTCTGAACTCAGTAGTTTTATCTGCTGAGTGGTAGAACAAATCCTGTTTATATTTATTCCCTGGTAATAACTGGTGCCACAGAAGTGTTCTGAGGTGTTTTTTAATACTCTTCTTAAGCAGGTGTGTGCACCTAAGAGAGCAGAGAAGTTTCTTGTGGATCCAGATCAATGATTCCCTGTGGTAGGATAAAGGCTTGTTTAAAAGACTAGACACGGATGAACTGGGTTTAGAGGCCACTTCCGAGAGGGATTTAATACAGTGCATGAGTTCATACTGTCAACAGTTGCATTTTGGGTAGTTCTGTGATGTGAGATTGTATAACTGGAAAAATGACTCTGATGTTCGTTTGGGAAGGAGCAGCTTCTGGTAATTTACAATGCTTTTGTTTCATGACCAGTTTTCTTCTTCTTTGCTTTTATAAGGAGGAGAAATAAAAATCAGTAGCAGAGGAATTCTACACTGCACAGCAAGAAAAGAAGGCCGTCAGGTTTGATACAGAAAATCCTGTTAAAGACACACCAAAGGGAACATCCAAACAGTTCATGTTTAGTGAACAGTAAAATAGGTAGAAAGGATCAGACAGTGGTATTATATCCTTGGTTTTTAAATTGCAAGTGCTCTACCAATATGCTACAGCTGTATGTAATTCTCTAGGATAATGCTACAGACCCAGCCTGTGCCTGACCTTTTTTTTTTTTTTTCACTCAGGGAAGGATTTGCATCAATAGTTGCTTTTGTTGCAGCAAGAGATTCCTCTTGAATATCCTCTTTCCATGTCTTTCTGTATGTTTGTAGGGCTTTAGATTTTCAGTGAACATGTGTTGTGTACTGTGAAGGGGACTAGCTCAGGGCTTTTGTGGGAAGTCAGACCTACAGATTGAATGTTTTTCTGCAGGGATTTAATGTGCGGTAATGGCCCTGATGAGGCCATGCCATACAGATCTGCTCATCTGTGGAAAGAAACTGTGTGTCCCACTGCAAGGAAAGCAGGTAGGTTTGGTATAAGACATTCAGAAGGCTTTGATTCTAAACTGCTGAAAATTTCTGTTACTCTTTGGCAGACTGTGTGATCATAGATTCATAGAATGGTTTGGGTTAGAAGAGACCTTAAGATCATCCAGTTCCAAGTCTCTGCCATGGCAGAGGCACCTGTCACTATATACCAGGTTGCTCACAGCCCCATCCAACCTGACCTTGGACACTTCCAGGGATGTCCACAGCTTCTCTGGGCAACTGGTTCCAGTGCTTCATCAGCCTCACAGTAAAGAATTTCCTTCTGATGTCTAATCTAAACCTCACTTCTTTTAGCGTAAAGTCATCATCCCCTTGTCTTAAAACGACATACCCATGTAAAAAGTCCCTCTCCAACTCTTTTGTAGGCCTCTTTAGGTAGTGGGCTGCTGCTCAATATCTCCCTTGGAGCCTTCTTTTCTCCAGGCCAAACAACCCTAACTCTCTCAGCTTCTCCCAGCACAGGGGAGGTGCTCCAGCCCGCTGATCCTCTTTGTAGCCCTCTGGACTCACTCCAACAGGTCCCTGTTGTTCTTCTGATGGGGCCCCAGAGCTGCATGCAGTAGTCCAGGTGGGGTCTCAGGAGAGCTGAGGAGAGGGGGAGAATCACCTCTCTCAACTCGCTGTATGTATCTCATTTTTTTGTCAGATACCTCCTTTTTCTTGTTAATTTGGATGATATAACTATTAAATTCTCTGTTGTCTGGACAACAGCTTGTTGTTGACAACCTTGATGTTGGCCGGTAAGCAATGCTGTAATATAACCAGCCAATTCACAGAGAGAAAAAATGGCAAGAAGATGAAAGAAGAGAAAAAATCCTAATACAAAAATACACGAAAGAGCAAGACAGTATTGTCTATGAATGTGTTGGAAAACCAAGGTTTCTGTTAGGTTAATAGCTTTCTTATTAATATCTGGAATTTCAAAGGATATCCTGATATAATGCCCAAGGCTTCATGCTGAGAGAATGGCAAAGCTGGTTGTTTTTTTTTTTTCTAGAAGTAGTATCAGTTGGTTCTGTAAGTAAACATGTGTTCCTTTTGCTCAAGTGATATAATTCTTTGTATCTACTTTGTTTTTAAGGGAATGAGCTTTTAACCCCATAATGATGATAGTGATACACAATGCCTGATCAGGACCAAAAGTTGAAGAGCACAGAAAAAGCAATTTAAAAAAGCCTCCTGGGATCTCTATGAGGTATTGTATCTGACATTTTACTTTGAACTTCAGCAGGACTCATGTGGAATTTACACTGGCTGCCAAAGCAGAATGTTTCAATTTGAAATGCAGTATAAACATGACAACCGTTACTCTGGTCACAAAGTTTATTTACACCTTTGTTGATTTAAGGCATTCTGGAGAAGCTGTAAATTCTTCTGTACACAAAATGTGGACACCAGGCAACACTAGAAAACTTTATTTTCTGTCAGTAGCATTGTTGCTTGCTGACCTTCTTTACACTTAGGGAAATACTTTTATGTAACTATTAAAACACGCTATTGTGGTCTTTTCCTAGGGATTATTCTGATCTAAAAAGGCTTCAGTCTCTCTTAAGGGTTCAGTCAAGGAACCAACAGGTATTTTTAAATAACTGTTACTAAATGTGCTTTAGTATTATATTAATGGTGATTATGGTTTCTGGCATATGCTTAGAACATTGTGCACTATGATGACTAAAACATGTTAGCAAAATCTTTAGTAGTGGATGTCTTTCTTCTTGTCTCTTTTTTTACTTTTTTCTTGGCAACATTAGACCTTCTGTGTGGGACAAATTACATTTAGAATGGGTAAAAGAATGAAACTGATCCTCTTCCCATTCTACTATACCATATTTTTAAATTTTTACAGGAAAAAATTGCTTTATTTTGTATCTTGAGCACGTTTTATCCAGCTATTGTTGCATATATTAAAGTAGCCTAGCATTTTGTTTTCCTCTGTGCCCTTTCACAATGTCATACGAAGGTAGGCTTAAAGATGTGTAACAGCATGCGGGAGAGTTGTAAAGAATATAAAATAAGATCAGCATTTTAATCATAAACAATTTGTCTTTGAAGAATAACACTTCAGCTAAAAATATCCAGGGCTTAAATATCAACTTACAGGAGAAAGTCAAATCTCCTTCACCTCAACTCACTTAGTGAAGCTTGTATTTGCCATTTGAAGCAAAGAAAACCAACACATGATGATGGGTGTGAGTCTTTGGAATCACAGAACATTTTCTCCCTTTCAATTCTGTAAAAAGATATGACAAATGACTAAAGGATTCATCCATGTGAGGTAGGAGTTATGCAATTTTACCTGGTTAGAGGCCTGGAATTGCTTCTGAGCAGAAAGCTGAAACATGAGTTGTACAACCTAAAAAGAATGTGAAGGCTATGCAATTGTGGAATTGGGACAGGTAAGAAACGCAGATGTGTTTGAGCATGTGTTGCAGATTTTTTTGAGCTTTGCTGTCATAAATTTTAAAAGACACCATTCTTCACCTTTTACTTACCTCTCAGTACTTGTTTTCCAGTTTTGCTTTGCATCAGTTTTCTACCATGTCAGTTTTGTTTTGCAGAGGGGGTATGTGTATTCTATAATGGCAAGTTTTAGGTCCAAAGTTCAAGTCAGAACTCAAGAAAAGGTACTTTTGCTTGATAATATTCTCAGAAAACTTAAAATGCAGTGTTTGCCTCATGACTACTATCCCTTCCCTCCTTAGCTTCCAGCTATATATATTGAAATTGGTCCAACCAGTGTGACAAGAACTTGGCAAAATGTCAAAAGCAATGAACCGAAGTCCAATGGTCAATGGCAAGAATCAACAGCAGCTGTTGAGCTTGAAAAATTTGGGTAAAAATAATTAAAAGCTGATGATGACACTCATGTATCTCTGAACATCTTTATGTATCTGAGTATCACCTTCTTGAGGTGTTGAAGGCATTTGTATTTTTACATATGTCAGTTACTTGTACTTTTCATGTTAATACAGTATTTGAGATGAGAATTACATACTTTTACTTTTTAAAAGCTAACTGTTTATGTTCCTGCCTTTGTAAGTTTCAAACTTTCCCACTCAGCAGAGTATACTGGTGAAAGTTAATAAACTCATTTTAAATAGTGATCATCTCTTTGTTTGGAAAAGTTATACTATTCTGATAGTCCCAAATTAGGCATGAGACAGACTGTTAATGTCTGACAATCTGAAATCGTGTTATTCTGTGGTAACTGCTGATCTGACATTTCTTAGTTTTTGCTGCTAATGTTAAGTTGTAGCAGTGCAAAACTGTCTTGTGGCAAGTTAATTTGCAATTCACCATTTTTCTTTTTTTCTTCCTTATTAGCGTGACCTACAAGAATGATAGAAATTTTAGTAAACATCCCAAGCATCAGCTGTTTCAAGATATCTTTACAACTTTAGTTAAGGACTTACCCACAGGTCAGTATATGAAACACATTCCTAACCAAGAAGGAGGGCCACTCTTTCTTGCCTTCCATGAAGAAGCAAGATGCATGGATAATATCCCATATTGTTGAAACAATACACCTTTCTGTGGAAATTACCAGCAGCACTTCATAATCTCAGTTTTAAACAACCACTTGTGTGTTGGCTTTGAGGAGCAATGCTCGGGTTAGTGGGACAGAAGAATGAAGGACTGGGTATATGACAAAATTTGGATGACCAAAATTCTAATTGCTGTGTGTTCTTGATCATTTATCTGTATATGGTGTCTGTAATCTATGATTTGCTTTTCTAATTTATTTTACTGATTCTATTTGTATTTTATGGACTGCTGCCTTTATAGTGAGAGACCAGTGGCGTCCATAAAATTCAGATGAGTAGATGCCACTTGTTTGTATTTATTTGTATTTCTGTGTATAACAGGATTGGAAAGGCTAATCCCTTTTCTTACGCTGCTCTCATTTATGTGAGGAAAAAGTACAAGACCTTACAAAAACAGAGGGGGCAGAGAAAGATCTTTCCGGGCAAAAAAATTGCCTTTTTCAGTATTTTTTTACTATATTCCTTTGCAGTGTATTGTATTTTCCTTTTTAAAGCCCAAATACATTTTCTAAAAAACCCCTTAAGTAGTACAGAATTTTAAAGATGGAATCCTAGAGCATTTAAAGGTATTAATGTGTAACTACTAGAAGTTACAGAGGAATCTAAAAACACCACATAGTTTGCTTCAACCTTTATTTAGAACCAACTGGGCAACTAGGGATCTCTTCTTTGATTATCTAAATGACAGTGAGCTTTAAACAAATAATTTAAGTGATTTTTAAATCTGGTACCTCTTTTTTGCATGTGAACTCAGTACTCACCAGTGGGAGGTCAGTGGCTCAGTTTTGTTTGCCAAAAATCTAAGAATAGCTTACACTGTGATTTCCCAAGTTCTCTTTATGCATTGTGACATACTTGGCTTATATTTTGGTTTTCTTTGGTGGTTCTTTGTGATAGTGATACAGCAAAACAAGCCTCTTTTATTAAGAATGAAAGAACCCAGGCAAGGCTGATGAAACAAGCATAAATTAGTAGATATGTAGATAAGCTGGATATACCCTGGTGTATCTAGTAATGTGTATTGTAAATGTAACTGTTGTAGAAGAGACTCTCAAATGTTAATCAGGCTCAGGGAATGACTGTCCATCATGGTAATATCTTCAGGCCACTTTAAAATCTGACCTACAAATTTTGCACGCAGGTATATGGTTGCTGTTTATTTCCATGAAAGTTTTGTGCTGTTCTGAAGTGGCCAATTATGGAATCATAATGAAAAATGGTATTACTTTGGGCAGAATATTGGCATATAAGGGCTGAGAGTTTGTTAGTATCTATTTGTAAAACATTTATTTTTATAGAAGTATTTTTAGCTATTGGCATCATTCCCAACTGCAAATGATGAAATGGGAAGAGAACTGCCATGACCCATACACTTCTTCTGTTTCCAAGAAACCTATCCAAACAAATTTTGTCCTCTTAGTTAAAACAACAACAAAAAAACACATGGCAAAGATGTCTAATTTTAGGTTTATTTTAAATAGGGAATATATACTTTCAACAGGCAGTGGAAATAGTGATTCCATTACTGGTATTTTATGCAGGATTACTGCCCCTGGACACCTGAAAATCTGATTTGTATTTTCTGCCATGTCTTATGCTGGAGAATCGTATGGAGAGACATAAAGGAGGAAGTTCTATATTGAAATACAATCCTATTTCAAGAACATTTGAACTAAATAACAGTTTATTTCCAGCATAATAAGATTAGATTTTAAAATAAAATTTTAAAAGCCAGGATAGATTATGGTAATTCAAAATAATATTTTAAATATAGCTATTTTTACTTCTGTAGCACCCATATTTTTGCATAAGTGTATTTTGTGCGCTGAAGTTTGCTGTGTGGGTTCTCATTTACTTTGCTCTTTTGGGCCTCAATTCAAACAGTGAAAGTTTATATCAAAGCACAGTTAGTTTGTTTTTAGAGATAAGCATGTGCTTTCCCTCATCAGTCCAGTCTCAGAATAAGTGATGGCTGGTAATGCTCATATAATGTAATAAATTCATTTATAGCTGCTACTGTGTTTGAATGTAAATGGTATTAAAAGTTCTATGGTATGGTATGTTGAACAGTTGTTGTAGCTCACTCATCATCTAGTCAATTGATCCTGAATCAAACTGTTTTATTAAAGTATTTAAACACTTTTTTATTGCATGTGGTTTATGTTTTGAATATTTCATTTACAGGCAATGGTTTATTCGATCTCTGTCCATCCATTTTCTTAGAGTATCAATCTGCCTGAGATTATTAATAAGGGATCTGTGCTACCAGGTCAGTATCTCAAAATATTGTTTCTTGCTTGGATAAGGGGATGCATGTAAGTGTCACGTGTACGAGTTGTGTTGGTACTTGTGTGTGAAAACATTTGTTCTTATGAGTGTATACGTACATGTATGTATCTCTATTTCTATATGTGAGGATGGGAATTGCAAATAAACAGATTTCAAGAGTGATTTTACACCATTACTGCATAACTTGCTCAATTTCTGGTACTTCTTATGTTGTTTCTGTTGTTGCTGACCCTAACAAAGAAACTGTAAATCTCTGTAACAGATGGCTTGGTCATTGCTCTGAGCCCTAGACTTGGTATTTGACTTTATCATATAGATATGTAAAATTCCCATAATGTAGTTAGTGAAGGAGAATGAAAGCTCCAGTTTAAGAACCTTTAAAATTTCACCTCTTTTGTTTATATTTATCTACTTATTTTAAGCAATTCTGAACTTTTTTTTTTTTTTTTTTTTTTTTTTTAAAAAATTTTTAATTTTTTTTTTTTTTTTTTTTTTTTTTTTAATATATTTTCCTGTAGAAAATGCTCCACAGCCTGTGTGGAATTGAAAATCTAGCTCATGTAGAATTCCTCACAGTACCTTTGTCCATTATGTTGCATGTCAGTTTATTATTATTAGAAAGACATATACTGTAAAAAGCAGTGTATAGATATTCTTGGCTTATGGAAAGAAGTGAGTCTGATCCTCTGTTTTCACATGAGCAGGTGGTGTGGGTTTTTTCACTAGTTTTCAAAACAACTGTCCTATGATCTAGTTGCATTCATCTAGAACTTCCAGTTCGGAGACTTAAGAAATGCCTCCTGAAGTGGGAAAATTAGAAAAGTCAACACAGTTGGTTCAGTCAAAAGAAACTGTAGACTTTTGAAGGACGATGAGCAAAGTCACCCTGCACTGTAGCAAATGACTTTGCAAAGGGAAAAGCATACTGATAAAATAAATGTTTTTTTAAAAATGTTGAAACAGGTTTAAACCTTGGGGCTAGACTGCTATTGCATTACAGAATATTTTTTCATGAAGCAGATGCACCACCTACAGGCTCTACCTGTGCAGAACAGTCAAGCTTTATGAAGTCTTCCAACTTTTTTTCCTAATGGTATCCTTTATTTTTCCTCCCCTACTTGAAGTATAAGAAAACAGTAGCAAATCGTTATCTTAATTATGGAGAAGAGCAGCATAATGTAGACAAGTTGGTCAACATGACATGTAAGTGCCATAGCTGATAACAGAAATGATAAGGCTACTCACAACTTTTTGTGTGAGGCTTAAAATGTTTAAAATACTTGAGGTGGTCATTAAGTAAGATACTACTATATTCACTGTAGGCATCATCACACAAGTAAAAGCTAAAATTCCTGTAGGAAAGAACAGCTTGTTTTTCTACATAAGTAATATTTCTTTAAAAAATTAGTATATTTTTATGCATTGAAATAAAAGAGTAAAATGAGCTAGATATAGTTCAAAGGACTTATAAAGTGTTTTGCTCTGTTATCTGACTGGTAAAATGAAAATATTAGTGAGAAAGAGTCAATTTGTGTGTCTTCCTTTGTTCCACAGATATTTTCCAAAAGCTTGCTGCTGTTAAAAATCAAAGAGAATGGGTTATATCAAGTGGAGCACATAAAGTAAGTGCTTTATAAAATTGCTAATTTTGTTTAATTAGATACTTAATGGAATAACTCATTCTTTTCAGATTTGACCTAGGTGGGACTAAATTCCTTACCTTGTCAGGCTTGTAAGATAAGATAATCTCTGTGTTTTACACATGTATTAGTAGTATCATAAAAATAATTTCTCATGTATACAGTGTCCTGAGATACACTTTACTACGATTCAAATATTTTTATATACTTTTAAAATGTAAATATATTTTAAAGTTTTCTTACACAAGTTTCTAATGTGGTTTTTCACTTGTAAAGTATTCTGTGTCTAAATATTCTGTGTCAACCCAGACATCCTTTGCTTTACATTACCATCAGTCTAAGAATCTATACTTAACTATTGCTAGTTTGTGGCTAAACTGAGATACAGGTGAGATCAAAATCAGTGTAACTAGGGTTTCATGATTCTATCATGCTGCAGAAAAACAATGGCAATTGTGATCAGATAGTATCAGACAAGCTATTTTTGGAGAATCTAGACAAATATGAAGTTTACTTAGATATTAGTCATGAGCAGAAATACAGGCAGGGCCTTAAATTACTGTGCTGCTTAAATACAAGCTGAATATTAACCTTTTACTTCAGGAGGTGTGATTTAGAGTTCTGAAGTGTTACACAAAACCAAATTTTTACAGTGGTGTAATAGAGATGCTTTAGCAGTCAAAGAAATATTAATTGTATTTTGAGAAGAAACATCCTTGCTTGTCCTACTGGGTGTATTCTAAGATTTTAAGTGTATATTTAAGTGTACTTTAAATGTACTTAAGACTTTCAACATACTATATAAGGATTTGTTTTCTTAATTTTTACTTTTCAGTAAATATTTCTATATGTGTTTGAGTTGTAAAATAAAATAATATACTTTATATTTACACAGAATCACACATTTACTGACCTTGTTTCATATTTTTTTTCCAAACCTTAGTAAATTTATTTTCTGCCAGAGACAGCCATGTGTTTTTTGGTGCTCTCCGTGCTCTTACTAGCTTAGCAGAAAGGTGGGCTCAACTTAATCTGCTATAATTAACAAAAAACTTTTTATTGTTTTCTCTTGACACAATATTAAAACTGCTCTTTATGAGGAAAACTTAAATGTTCTTAAGTTTATATTGAAACAATAGAAACTAAGTAGAAACTTTGGTCCTTGCAGCAAGCTTCTTGTTCATGTGGATAGTTCTGCAAAACTGGAATCACAGGATCTGTCTTTGCAATCCTCATGCAGGATTCTGGAATTCCTACTGACTTTCTGCATATAAAAATCTTTTGTCCTCAGCTTAATATAACAGTGCCTCACAATAATCAGGTAGAATATTGTTCAGTGTAGTAAATAATAAACTCATACAGCCAAATCCACATATATGTGCCCTCTTCTCATTAATTAGTGGTTAAATAAAGATTAAAAGGGAAAAAAACAGCAAAAAGGGGGACAGAGTAACTTTCATCCATAATGGTATTATAGAAGAAAAACTGCTGTTATTAATCTGCTGTCTCTCAGACTTCCCAAAACTCTGATTCAGTTTAATTTTTTTTTAATGTCCGCGTTAATTTAAATGTTGTTATGCATACATTTTCAACTTCCATTTAACTTTCTTCACTGAATGAAATGTAGGATTTTGTGTTACATTTGGACTGGGGAAAAAAGAGTATGGAGCATATTACAAATGTTCATAGAAATTGTGGTTGTTTTTAAAAATGTAGTCCATTTGCTTAATTACCAGTGAGACAAAATGTATTTGTGTCTTTATTTTTATGCATTCACTTTTACTTTTTTTGTACTGGGAAAATTGGAAAATTGTTGCACTGTTACTCTTGACCCAGCATATATTTGTGACTTTAAGTGTTTGTTTGCACAATATATTTTTACTTAAGACTTGGGAAAAAATAATACATCAAATGTACAAAGAAGAGGCTAAAGAGCAGTGTGTGTTTTTCATATAATTTCAGCTGATATAAATGCCAGGAATAATCAATTTGTAGTCCAGAATGTAGGGAGAAGGTAAGTGAGCTCACCATTGTTGAGAACTTGCTGGTGATACTACATGAATACAATTTTCTCTCTAACAGGTGAGACTTCATGTGCGCATTAATGTGTTAAAATAAATTTTGACTTTTTTATTTAGGAATGAGTGTATTTAGAGGTATTAGAAAATGTGCCACTTTAATATACCCAAGGAAAAATTCTGATACTTGTGTATTTTCAGTCACATACTGATACAGCAAAATCTTTTCCAGCAGTTTTGTTGTAATCCATCTCCTCTCTCTCCACTGATGGCCTCCAGTGCAGTGCAAATGAGTTGCAATGTTATCATAAAGTGATATCAATCACTTTTCTTGGTGCATCTCTTTGTTGCTCCTGGCAGACCTGAGTGGTTAGATGGAAAGCATGCTGAGCCCTGACAGTTCCAGGGATGCTGAATATAAACTAGTAAAATTGCAAGACCTAGAGCTGCTGTTGTTTATGCCAGAGGCTGAGTCAGATCCCACATCCTCTTCATCAGAAAATCATCAACATTCTTTCAATTGTTTAATCATCTCAGCTAAGACTGCAAGCAGAGCATTACTGAATTTCAGTGAGAAACTGAAAGACTTTCAAATTTGATAATACATCACTTATCACATTTAAAATTCTGAAGAGGTTTTTAAAATTTCATGCTTAACTATTTCACACATGTAACTGACCTTATATGTGACTAAGAATAGAGAAAATTAATATAAGAAAAGGTTTTATTTAGTTTCTGGGTTTGAAAATTATTTAGTTTACATGTAAATCAAAAGTTAGATGTAAGAGTTGGAATTCGATTGTAGACAGGAAGATTACAAAGTTCAGTGCGAGTTAAGGATAATTTTAAATTCAGATATGAGTCTGAATTCACATGTTTTATTCAACACACATGGAGCTTTTTTGCTTCAAGTGGAAATAGATATCCTTAACCATATTTTCTATGAGAAGTCCACCTTCATTGCACTTAATGAAAGTCTTATATAAACCTTTTGAGGGATATATCCAATCACTTTCTAAATATAATATTCAAACTATACTAGAGAAGAATGATGCATTTTGGTGTTATCTGTGGAACTAGGCTATTCAAGTTCCACAGATGGACTTTATAAGTTCATGCAGTCCATGCTACTTGTACTACTAATGCCATTAATAAGATGGTACTATGGATGACTGCAGCCCACCTGGCCACCTCCCATCCTGGCTGGGTATGTCTGATTGCCTCTGCTGGCAATTAAACTCAATGTAAATATAATTTCATCCCTTGTGAAAGTTTGGACCATTGTCTTCTTTTGTTTTTTAAACAGTGACTTTAACCAGGTTGCAGTGACTTTAAGTTTTCTTTAACTTCTTTTTTTTAATACATCTCTTTTCTTCTTTTTCAAACTCCCTGTGTTTTTTTCCCTTTGCTAACTGACAATAGAAAGTAATGATGGAGCTATTAAAATTTCTTGCTAATTTTTTTTAGGCTCACAGCAGAGTTGCTATGACTCCTTTGTGCAGAGTCATGAGTCAAAGAGCAAATAAAGATGTATGAAGGAGTTCCAGTCTTGCTCAGTTTGCTCCATTCTGATCACATCAAACTTCTATGGAGTATAGTTTGGATTCTGGTCCAGGTTTGTGAAGCTCCTGAGACTCGTGTGTAAATTCTGATCTGGGGTAGAATCAAGCAGCTCCTTCATATGTTACAGGGGTAGGTTTTCAGTCCTCAACATCGTGGCAATTGTACAAGACTGTTTGCTCTTTTAAGATATATTTGACCAAGCCCTGTTTTATCAAATAGCATCTTTGGCTTGTTCAGCTGTATGTGATGCCAACAAAATTTAAAAGCCTATTTAGAACATAATGAATGAGCAACATTTTTTCCAGCCTTTCGTATTTCATTGTTATCCTAAGGCATTTTTCATATTTTCAGTGTATAAACTAAATAATGAATAAGTCATAAATATGGCATTACTATCTCTTTAGTTTTCCTATTAATCAAACACCTATTTAGTGAACTAGAATTGTGAATATAATTGAAGAACATGGTAAAGGAATTTTCTGTTTAAAGGGTTATTTGCTTTTTCAAAGTGTATTAGCTAATTTAGTGAAAACATACAAATTTTCAGAACTTTGGGAATGGTTAGCAAAGACATATTAAGCCATTTTTAACACTGCAACCTGATTTTTGTTTTGTTTTTTTCTTTCAGGGAAAGAAGTATTCTATCTGACTGCTCTTCAGTTGGAAGTTTATCTAATGCAAATGCAGCAGGGAGAATCCAGTATCTCCATTTGTCAGATTAGTCGAGTCCTGATGAGATACAAGAAAATACTTTCTCACTTCAAGCAGGTGGGTTTATAAGGTCTAATATTCTGTCTTTACATACACTTGTCCAAAAGGTTCAAAATATTACAAAATTGTAAATACTTATACCTGATTTAGGGAGTAGGAGCATCAAATCAGATTTGTTTCTTTTCAAATGTGATACCAGCACTTATTTTCAAAAAGTACGCTTTTGTCAGAAAGAAGCAAAGCATAAAGTATCTGGGAATCATATGTATTTCTTCACCTGTAAAAACAGTGATAAAAAAGTTAGTTAGTTTTGTGTTTAGCATGAGATTATTTTTATTTGATCATGTTTTTCTTCACTATTTAAATTATCTATGACAGATCAATATGAATAATATGATTTCAAAGTGGTATTCTAATGACTCCTAGTCAGGTGAGGATTCATTGGTAGTTATGGAGCAAATTCCTTTTGGAGGAGATTTCGCAATAGAATCAAATGGCCCTAAATGTTGAATTTTTATTCTAGCTTGTTGTGCTGCAATTACTGAACTGGTGCTCAGTGGCACTAGTGCTTACCAGGTTGTACAGGTAGGAAGATTTTATTCAGTTAAGTAAGGCATTATAGTTTATAATTTCACTTAATTGTTATTTGTTATCATCATTTAAGAGATTGGAAATATGCCTTTCTATAACTTTAGTACTTCTCTTTCTTTATAATTTTACACACAGAGACATAGACACAAAGGTTATCAACATAGATGTCTGGAAGAGTAAACAGCTTTATTCAGAGAAGGTTCATTTTGGCATCTCTTACCATGCTTTTGTCATATTCAAATGAGATGGTAAATAAAAGTAATCACAGAAAAAACTGAGAAATGCAAATTCTGAATTTCATGATGTTTATTACAAAATCTATTCAGCTTAAGATTGACATATTTTTGTTTCACAAACCATTTCTCTTTTCTTAAGAGTATGGTATTTCTGAGAGAACTTCCATGCATTCTATCTCCAGGGATAAGCCATTCTTAAAATCCCTGGTTGTATTCCAGACCTAGTTAAAGATATAAATATTAAGGGCATTAATATTGGCTAAAAGCTGTAGCTAGCTCTTAAACTCTAAATGTTAAATCAAAACCTTCAAGTTAGCTTAAAATCCAACAAGAGGTATTCCTGGAGGAATTGAGAGAACAAGATGTATATATTTCAAAACTGTTGGTTAAGAGAAAAGAAATGAAAGTAAGTCTAGAAAAAAAAATATTATTCTTGAGCACTAAAATGGTCAATAAACCGTACTGATTTAGACAACTTTTATCTAAACAATATACCTATATATTTTAGGCTGAGTCTGATTTCAGTAAAATAAAATATCACTTATTAAAATTAAATGGTTTTAACAGAGAGGTTTTCTGCAATGCCCCAGCAGTGCGTGGTAACTGTGGTGTCAGTAAATCACTTAAAAATTGATGGCAAAATATGCAGAGCTGGAAAAGGTGTTTCAAACACCTTCTTCTGCTCATTATGGACTTCTCCATTTGTTTAAACACCAGCCAACACCCCCCTTTCAGATCAGGACATAGCCTCAAGCATGTTCATTTCAATTGGAGTTCCACCCTACAATACCACTGTAGTAATTTTAAATCCTACTTCTTTCTTTTTACTAATATAACTTCAAGAGTTGCATAGTGAACAAGGTGAAGGAACTCACTTGGGTTAAAAACAGAGGAAAAAGATGTGCAGCTTTTTCAGTTAGGTGCCAAGGAGGTTAATCTGAGTAATGTGTAAAGGTTTATATCATTGTTGTCAAAGGGCTTTTGGGAACTTTTGCTTCTGCTACAGCTGCCCTCTACCTGTCTGTTCTCTGTCCTTGTCACAGCTTTGGCAGCAGTCTACAGTAATTCTGGTAGCAGACAGGATGTGTTTGACTCGATGGCTCTACTACACAGCCCTAAACCTAAGCTTAACCATGGTCTAAGCTTAATTCTACCTTCATGAACAGTTGAAGAAAACATCAGGAACTGCAGAAGGGCCTCTGCAGAGCTGAGACATTCCCTTGAAGTCTGCTAAAGAGGAGAGTAGTCTCCATCAGGGACCTTGTCCAGTAACTGGAAGCAGCATTCCAACTAAATCTACTGGTGCCCATCTATCAGACCTACAAAGTGGATAGAACAGTGGATGACACAGGGGTGCATGAAAATGGAAGCTGAAATCAGTATGGTTTTCACAAAATCCTACTGAAGGCATGGACAGACTTCTCAGGCTATTGCTTTTGGTGTTTCTCCAATTTATTTTTATTGAGACTTGAATTTTGTTCCTGACAATTCAAAATATGGTGCCACATGATGATAGGAGATCTATTGCTGCAATTTCCTTCACCTCTAGAGATAGAAGCATTTCTTCTTTATCTGTTCACAGGCTCTCTTTGTGGTATCAGTTTAAATGTAGCAATGATTTAATTCTTATACTCATTTAAGCTTACATTTTAGGTGTGCAGTAGGATGTTGAGAACTTGTCCATTGGTATTAGGTTCTGATTTATCTGAACATTGATTTTTATTTGTGGTTTGCATGCAAAGGGGCACTATTAATGCTGGCCTTTTTCTATTTCCAGGCAAATGCAATATATACAGTAGCAAAGCTAATTTTATCAAACAAAAAAAGGAATGCTGTAAAATCCAGTTTATTACAGGTAACTCCTTTTATTGCACAATGAAAGCCCCAACAGTCCCTGAGAATTTTTTATGAATTAAAGTTTATTTTGAAGTACAGTAGAAAAAAAACATATTTAAAGGGGAATCCCCTACCCTAAAACAACATATAGCCCAGGAACTGAAAGTTAAATAGAGACTCAATTTCTGTCTGGAACCTCATATAGTGTTAAATAGAGACTCAATTTTGTTTCTGGAACCTCATATAGTATAAAGGAAAGTCAATATGTTTGTTGTGATAATCTTTCCTCTACTTTTTCAGACTATCTAGCATCAGATCTTCTTTACAGAGCCTTGATCTTGATTGAAACTCGCTCTAGATGTGACACTCCAGTAATATCTGTTTATTTCTGGAGCATTTTGCTGTGAATGTTAAATAAAATACATGAAGGCAGCGTATAAAATAGAGGAAATTTAAGTGTAGAATAAATATAGGCCAAATAAGCATAGAATGGCTCTTGGTTTTGCATATCATTACCCCTGTAAAGGTACTGTTTTGAGTCAACTTAGGCTAAAGGTTTTCAGTAGTAATTAATTACCTGGTAGCTTTTCTCAGGTTCTGTGCAGTGGTGAGTCTCTCTCAGTGGTAAAGTCTCTCTAAGATATGGGAATGTAGTGCTCGGGGGTTCAGGGATGAGCACAGCTGCTTCTGCTGTAGTTGGCAAAGTACTTAGCACAGCTGAATGCATTCATGATCCTGCCTCTCACGTGGCCTTTGTTCTGACAGAGCCCCTAACATGCCTATATAGCTCCTCCACTCTCTAATCAAGTAGGTGTGCTTGGATAGCAAAGAAAGGTTTCCACAAAAAAACCCAAACAACATTCTAGACATCTTTCTCATCACAGTTCTTCTAGATTAGAATTGGAGGGTAGATTCAGTACAGTAGGTATCTTTCTAATGCAAGGAGGTTTTATAGTGCACTTCTTCTTAAGGATGAGATAAATACAAACCTTCCTGGAGAGCAGGTATATGGAACTAACATGCAGTCTAACAAACTGGAGCATATGCTCAGTATAGTTACCTCACACAACTGTAAGGAGCTTCATTAATGCCCACTGAGATTTTTAGATTCCAGCGGAATGTCTTGGAAATAATTCTCAAGAGCCAGTAAGCAGCTGTAGTTGGGTTAAACATGAAGCCATGTGAATTAATCAAGGACTTAAAGATCACAAATAAAAACTAAATCTGTTTTGGGCAAGAAGTATATTTTTATGAAACCTTGTTCAGCTTCTCACACTGCTACCTGTATTGCCTTTATAAATGTTACTGGTACGAAATACAGTTGCAGCTATTGGAATATCCTTTTTGAATTTCACAGGTATTTTTCTTAGAATTCTTGCAATGCTGGTGTGGTTTCTTTACTGCCCCATTGTGTGTGCTTTCAGTGATTAAATTTTCAGCTTCTTTCTGCCACACTACTTTAGTGATCTTAATTCATGACCATCTTTGTTTGCTCAGCTATAAATGTGCCATATCATTGAGTCTTGACAAACAGAATTAAAGATGAGTTGCATCAAAGCATACATATTAACAACCTGCCAGTAGTTGTTTTAAAGAACTTTGTATTGGAACTACGGTATATGAAGATAGAAGCTGAGGTGTATAAAGTTTTCTGTAAAGATGACAAATTTAGGGTCAAAAATTTGAGTCATCTCTCTTTTCTCACTCTTCTGTCCCTGTTAGAATTTATGGTATTCCGCATTGCATTTTTCAGAAAATTGCTCTTTTACTGCAACAGTACAAACCCACTGATTACATTTACCTTTTTCAGTATTGGAGGAGAAAGCAGGTCTCAGGTCTATCTGCAGATGAAAAGAGATGATCAAGATTTAGGTATGCCTCAGCATGTGCTGTAGCTACTGTCACTACCTTTTTTTTTCCCCACTTATTTTCCCCCCTAAATGTCCTTGGATGCTTTTAAAATACAGAGGGAATTTAATATATTTTTATTCCCTTTGTTATCAGGTTAATAAGATAATCTGCCATTTAAATACAAAGTTTGACAGTGTGTAAGGTATCAAGGGGAATCCTTGTTGTTTATCAGTGGCTTTTCCACGTGTGTTATAAATCTCATTAATTGAAGTGCTTTTCCTGCTGTAGTGTTATGCTTTCAGAGCCCTGAGATTTCTCTTCAATATGGAAAGAAATCAAAGTATTTTTAAAAGGTATGTTAACCATATGTTTTGTGAAACTCTTTTAGGATAGCTTTCAAAGTGCAATCAGAAAAAAAAAAAAAATGTTATTTATTTTGTAATGGGCCATTTCTGTCCTGTCCACAGCTGCAGATAGTCATCCCTGCATTGCATCAGTGCCAGTCTACAAGATTAGGTGTTCAGTATTGGGACTTCTGTTGTGTGCATGCCAGACAACCTAGCTCTGTGTGGGCTCCTTCTCCCTCCATGAATCAGCCTTTTATACGTGTGTTGAGGGCAGATTTAAAACCTGCTGGCGATAAAATATACTTTTATGCTGAAGATTAGCAGGTGCTATTTGCAGCCCTGGATAGTAGCAATTAACTGGAAGCAGTTAAATTTTTTCTCTGAGCCCTCTACTCATTCACCATGGGTCTGACTTTGCATCAAGCTGTTTTACTTAGGAATGTTACTAAAAGGTTTGAATTAATAAGGACAAAATGTTTTCCATCAATTACACATTTTTACTAGTAGGATGACCACCAGGTTGGCTACAAAGGCCATGTAAAAATCTTACAGTGTAATTTGTGGCATTAGAATAGTAATCAGTGTCTAGGTCTGCCTGACAGTACTGTTTCTGTATGTTTTTTATTATGTATCATAGATTACTAAAATTCTATATATGACTTGTGTTATTTTTAAAAAAGTAGATTTTCTGCTGAAAGTGCCTCCATTTATAATGAATTTTCATGGTTGGTGACAAATTTTTGAGGAATCTGGAATGATTTACTGTCTTTTGATTTTTTCCAAATGCCTAATCTTCTGCATTTCTACTTATTCCAGAAGTTTAAAAAGAAACAAAACTTCAGTCAAGCATCTAATTAATCAATTGTTGCCTCTTATCTGTTGGCTTTTGCTTTTCTCAGTCCTTTCATCTTTTAGACTAGGATTCTTGCCCAAAAATTCTAAGATGGGTGTCATGATTCTTTAAATGCAGACAAATGTTAATCCTATCACTTAGTGCATTAGAAGAAGAAACTCAGATACAGTGATAACAAGCATAAAAGAAAATACTGTAAGAAAAAAAGTAAAATTACTGGAAATTCAGAAGGTGCATTGACTTTAAAGACTTATACTTGTTTGGAGAATTGGCATTTATATTAATACCCAACCAGTGGGGCCTGAAGTCTGACTTTTAAAAGGGGCTTAAACTCCTATGTATTTAGTGTTAGAGGCTTAATATCTTAATATATTAGTGAAAAATAAGTGTACTATTTAGAAGGTTCTGAAGTGAGTTTTAATAATAAACACTGAAAAGTCTCTGCTGTAGATGAATAGCTCCTGTGTACGTTGTTTCTAAAAGATACAAAAAAATTTGCACCTCTCTAGACTTTTCCCTACTGACTTGTTTCAAATCTTCATTGATATTGAACATTATGTGTGTGATATCAAAGCTTATGAAGGGTTGGTATCAAAGCTAAATTTGTTAAAGGTAAGTAAAAACCTTAAACCTTCATAGTTCTAAGAAGTTGTATTCTTGCACATTCTTAGCACAAGAAAGGCATAAAATATTTTAAATTTATTTGTCATTTAAGTTATGACTAGAAGGATATATTGAAGCAAATTGCTGAAACAATTGAGAACATGAATGAGAATAAAAATATGTAGGAAAATATACCCACAAAATATGTAGGAAATTATGCAATTTTAGAGCCCCTTGGCAGTGGAGCTTTTGGAAGTGTATATAAGGTAAACTTTTCTTTTGCTATTATTTTACACATTTGAGGGGAAGCTTCATGAAGAGGGTCTAATACCTGTTCTAGGCACAACTGTCCTTTGAATTTCAGTTGGGAAATGTAGGTGCAGAAAGATCTTTGTGGATCTGAGAGTGTTTGCTGCAATTTTGTTTGCTCCATATTCTACTTTTAAGATTGACCAGTGTATCTCTTAGGTTTCCTACCTTACTTTAATTCCTTTCCTCTAACAGCATTTGTATATTGCAAAGGCTACTAAATCTAAGCAAAACCACAAAAATTCAAGCATGTTTCATCTGAAAAGCAACACTGGGCACAGATAATGTTGCTTCCAACACCGTGCACGTTTGGAAGTGTACTGCTAACCGGTACCATTGGATTGTAGTTCTTTTACTAATCACATCGTGCACCAAAAAAGCTATGATTATAAATTCTGTGAGAAAGGTTTGGACTCTGATAACTAAGCTGGTAGCCATAATACTGTTCTTCCTATCCCCATCCTATATTTATTGTACAAAGGTTTCACCTTGTTTATAGATTAGAAAACATAACGGACAGCATCTCCTAGCAATGAAAGAAGTAAATTTACACAATCTAGCATTTGGAAAGGACAAAAAAGACAAATACAGCAGTGTAAAAAACATTGTCTCTGAATTAACCATCATCAAAGAGCAGGTGTAACTCATGAACTCTAATTTGATATGCTGGCATTCTGAATTACTAACTGTGAGTTCTCAAGTGGGAAGCTGCCTGGTTGAAAAGGACCTGGGCATGTTGGTTGGCAGCTGCCTGAACATGAACCAGCAGTGTACCCAAGAAGGCCCACAGCATCCTGGCCTTTATCAGCAGCAGTGTAGCCAGCAGGACCAGGGCAGTGATTGTCCTCCTGTGCTCAGTGCTAGTGAGGCAGCACCTTGACTCCTGTGTTTGGTTCTGGGCCTCTCACTACAAGAGGGACATTGAGGTGTTTGAGCTGGTCCAGAGAAGGGCAATGGAGCTGGCAGAGGGTCTGGAGCACAAGTCCTGTGAGGAGTGGTTGAGGGAGCTGGGGGTGTTTAGCCAGGAATTGTACCCGATTTTCCTCCTGATCACTCTAGTAATGTGTAACATTTCTCTGCATTTGTGTAACAGTGAAGGTGCAGTGGAGTTCCTAAACAAGTTTGTGGAGTCTTTGTAATATCCTTTCTTCCTGTGTAGCTAAACATTTTAAATACTGTGCCATCAGTTTAACTATTATAAGCATCTACATTTCTTTCCTCATTGTAGCTTTTATCATCCAAATGTTCTATGGTATCACAGAACCTTCTTGGAAAGTGAGTTTAAATGCAGAGAATTACCACATTGTACATAATGAAGAAATAGAAATATATAATAAAACCACTTACAGGTTGGCAGGAGTGTGTCAAATTTGAGCAATAATCTTTCTTCCAGAACTGCTACAAGTTCAAACTGGCCTATATTCCTTTAAAATTGAAAAAAGTGATGAGAAATAGTATTTGTATTTGTTTATCTATTAGTAAAACTAGATGCAATGTTAACATGTAGCAAGCATCATTATTCTCTAAAGATTTAAAGTTTACAGCTGAAATCCTAAATAGGTAGAAAAGCTATGGTGAGTAGTAGAGTGAATGATATAGATTTCCAGCCATATTGTTTTAATTTTCTTTTCAATAGAGTTATCTAAATACATCTACCTTCCTGCTGAGTGATTATCAGGCAGTGATTTCCTTATAGTTCTGTGATATAAATTGAGGAAAAAATCAAACAAAAAAGAGTAGAACTAGATTAAGGTGTATCTGTTGGTACAAATACAATTTTTAAAGAATAAAAAATAACAGCTTTTAAAGTACATTTTTACTTCAAATACTCTATTTTAAAATTATTTCTGTACAAATATAATGTGCTATTAATTTCTTTTTTGAGATGACAGACTGTACATAATCATGGAACTCATGGAGGGGGTGCCATTGGGAGAACACTTTGACTCTATGAAGGAAAAGCATCAACAGTTTACAGAAGACAGAATATGGCATATATTTATTTGAGTAAGGGCCTCCATTCTTTTTGCCTGGATTTTCCTACATGTAATTACTAGCACCATGTTTTTAGGCTAATAAATGACAAAGTAATGCTTATTACTGCTTATTATCAGTCACTAATTATTATAATGCTTATTATCAGTCACTAATACATGGCTGTGAATTTAATGTCTATTTAGGTTGTAGTTAAGAATCTTTGTAAGGCTCTTTCTGTTTGTTTTTAAGCTTTGTCTAACTCTTTGTTATTTGAATAAAGAGGAAAGGATTGTTCATCAACATATCGCTCTGAACAATGTCATGTTGAGGGTTAAAGACAAAGTCACAATTAGTAAGTAGAACTGCTTTGCCTGAAGACAATTTCTCAAGATGTACCTGAGAAACATTTCTTCACTGAAACTGTCAGAAGGTTTCAGATTCCTGGGTGTTGGTTATCATACTTGGAAGCTAGTAAATTATTGCATTATTATACTGTTGTGTGAAATCATTGAATCACAGAATGGACTGGGTTGAAAGGGACCTTAAATACAATCTATTTTAAACCCCCCCTGCAGGGGGCTTCTCTAGATCAGTTTGCTCAGTCTCATCCATCTTGACCTTAAACACTCCCAGGGATGGATGACCTGTTCCAGCACCTCACCACCCTCACAGTAAAGGGTCTATAATAAGAATATATCTAATATCTATTCTAAACCTACTCTTTTCCAGTCTGAAACCATTCCCTCTTGTCTGGTCACTATGTGCTGTTGTTGAAAGTCCCTCTCTGTCTTTCTCAGGTACTGGAAAGCCACTATTAGGTCACCCTGGAGACTTCTGTTCTCCAGGCTGATCAAACCCAATTCTCTCAGCCTCTGCTCACAGGAGAGGTGCTCCATCCCTCTGATCATCTTGCTGGTCCTCCTCTGTACTCGCTCCAATAGGTCAATGTCCTTCCTGTGCTAGGACCCCAGAGCTGAATGTGGCACTCCAGGTGGGGTCTCACCAGAGGGAAGCAGAGGGGCAGAATCCCCTCCCTTGCCCTGCTGGCCACGCTGCCTTGGATGCAGCCCAGGAGACCTTTGGCTTTCTGGGCTGTGAGTGCAAACGGCTGGGTCATGTCCTCTCATCTACCAGCACACCCGAGTCCTTCTCTGCAGGGCTGCTCTTGATCTCTTCATCCCCAACCTCTGTTTGTACCATGGGTTGCCCTGACCCAGATGCAGCACCTTGCTTTTGGTCTTGTTAAGCTGCCTGAGATTCCCATGGGCCCATTTCTTGAGCTTGTCCAGGTCTCTCTGGATGGCATCCCATCCTCCAGGTGTGCCAACTGCACCACTCAGCTTGGTGTCATCTGCAATTTGTTTAGATTGATCTTCCATCTATGTCATTAATGTGTATATTAAATAACACTGGTCCCAATAACACTGGTCCCCTGAGGGACACTACTTGTCACTGGTGTCCATTGGGACTTTGAGCCATTGACCACTACCGTCTGGATGCAACCATTCAACCAATTTCTTATCCATCTAGCAGTCCACTCATTAATTACTGTTGTGGGGAGCCATTCAAAGGCTTTTCAGAAGTCTCGATAAATGACATCTGTAGCCCTTCCTTTGTCTAACTCACGTAGTCACTCCTTCATAGAAGGTCACTAGGCTGGTCAGGAAGGACTTGCCCTTGTTGAAGCCATGCTGTCCGTCTCAAATCACCTCCCTGACCTACATGAGCCTTAGCATAGCTTCTAGGAGGATCTGTTCCATGACCTTTTGAGGCACAGAAGTAAAATAATTGCTAATGCAAATTTTGTGTCATCAGCCATGGCTATATTTTTTGCTGCTATGGATGGCAAATATGATGGAGGAGATGATTTAGCCTTAAAATATTTAAACTACATTTACGCTTCAAGGCCTGTTTTTATTTAAATTGGCAAGAATATTGAAATAACCAGATTATAGAACAAGTGCTAATGAACATACAAAGTATAACAGCTGTCTATTCTATTCCAATTCTGCCATGAAATTGTTTAGTATCCTTCAGTTGTTCCCAGATCAGCTGCAGCGAGGTGCTATTTGTATACGTCTGTAGTAGTGAATATTCTTGAATTATGCTTCTGTAATCAACACAGTGTGGAGGAAGGAACCTAGGAAGGTTCTAGGACAGACTTTGAAAGCAATACATGTGTGAACAGTACAAAGCATGACATAGTTTTAGTCTTTAAGCAAATTAATACAACCTGGTACACAAAGCAAGCCTTCCAGGCAATTCAGATGCTGTAGTTCTTGAAGTTGTCAAAGAACTACTGCATGTTTTCTTGCTGCTCATGACACAGAAGAAAATAATTTGAATGCTGCAGAATTGTTGTGAGAAGTCTTTATGCAAAATTCAATTTCTCATCTTTAAATATAACAGGAAAATGTAGGCACATGCACACACCCATCCACAAAACACTCAGCTATAAATATTTAGCAACTGTTGTTTCATAGTATATATTTTTACCTCATGATTTACATATTTAAATTCATTCATTATTAAATTGTATGTGCTAAACCCACTAGGATTCTTAGTAATGATGCAGTTTTGAAAGAATGTAATTTAATGGTGCATTTTTCCTTGAGTGATGAAGATAAATATTCAAAATATGATTTTAAAGTATCATATAGTTGTATTTTATATCAACATACTGCCACTGAGGGGCACTCTTGTCTCAACAACCTTTCCTTATATTTAGTCTATTCTAAATATGGAGAAGTCTAAATGTACTTTCAAGTGTAAGTTCAGAATTGCCCTTGAGAAGCATTTATATTTCTGTCAAAGATTTACAGGAATTCAGGAAAATTGGAAGAACAGAAACTTATTTGGATTATTTCTACAGCAATTAGTTCAAAACTATTGCAGCATTTAAACAAACACTCACTTTATTTAGTCCTACAACTACTACAAATGTAGTACCTATTGAATTTTTGGGGAGAGCTAAAGAACGTTCATCTATTATTTCTGAATTTTATTAAGCCTTGTTTTTTTACAACCTTAATGAAATTAGGACAAATTTACTTTCTCTCTGATGATAGTTAATATATACTGTATAGATACATGCTGTGGTATTGTTCCTAACTCATACGGTCCATGTATGCCAAAGACTGGAGTATTTGTGATCTTAATGATTATTTCTCCCAATAGTTGAGGAAAAATGTACTGTCCATTTAGTAAATTTCAAGTGTTCTTGGTGAAAGTTTGTCCTGATTTTGGTTGGAACAGAGTTAATTCTCTTTATTGTAGCTGGTGCAGTGCTGTGTTTGGAATTTAGTATGACAGTAATGTTGATAACACACTGAGGTTTCAGTTGTTGATGAGAAGTGTATGCTCTAAATCAAGGGCTTTTCAGTTTTCATGCTCTGCCAGTGAGGAGCTGTACAACAAGCTGGGGGCGAGGAGTACATCCAGAATGGCTGACTTGAACTAGCCCAAGGGATATTCCATACCATGGAATGCCATCCCCAGTATATAAACTGGGGCAAGTTGGCCAGGAGTTGCCAGTGGCTACTCATGGACTGGCTGGGCATCTGTCAGCAGGTGTTTTGTTATAGGGTTTTAGAGATTCACTGAACCAATATTATCTGTGGCTTTCCTTTTAATCTGCCCAGCCTTTTTATATAAGATATTAAGAAGTTACAGTTCTAAATTGAAAATGTGTATCTGCTTTTACTGCAGCTATATTTTTACTGCAGCTGTATTTTGGTTCTAGTCCAGTGTATTTCTAGAGCTCCATAGCTGCATCTGTTTGTAGGACAAAACAGAAGACTCTGTAAATCATCACTTTTCCTCAGTGTCATTTAGTTGCAGCGAGGTTTAGACCTTGATGGTTGGAGGGCTGTGTGGAATCACTTGGACACCTTTCAGAGCTGATATCAAGGAGAATTGTGAAGGGTACTGTACTCTCTTTTAGGAAGCATGTTCTGTTTAATGTTTAATACACATGATAAAATAGCAGCTGGAAAGATCTGTATGGGTCTGAACCTAGGATTATATACCAAATAATCATGGAGTGTTAAAAGTTGTAGACCAATTGATTTATTTTTTAAGACAAATGCTTAAATAAATTATAAGAAGCAATGTCACTAGTTTGATGCAGTTCAACAGTTGGCGGTTCTTTTTCATTCGAATTTTTATTACCAGCTTGAAAAAGCTAAGAAAAAAAAATTATGCTTAATGTAAAGCTGATTGTCCTGGGCTTTACATTCCTTAGCTCTGGCAGCACCAGCTGTATGTAGAAGCTTCTTGCTGTTATCAATAAAGTTTAGCTGAATTTGGAAAAAGTAATTGCCAGTGAAAGGGTTTTGTCCCTCCATTTCTGAGGACCTGAGCTTAAAAGGAATGGAATATATTTACTCCATCTGGCTGATTTTTCCCTTGCTTTCTTCTTTTTTCTCCAGATAATCACTCATGCTGTATTAAAATAAACTACTATTTCCAGAACTGAGATGTTCAGTTCTCTTTTTTCCTATACTAAATCTTTCAATGGGAACTGAATTTATTGATTGTTGTAATGTCTCAGTACTCTTCCTTCATCAAATACTATTTGAAGAATTCCAATGGAAGGAATTTAGAATGATTCACCCCAATTAGTTCAGGGAAGTGTTAACACGGCAAAAACCTCTGGTCCTTTGGGGATTAATATTTCTAGGAGTGAACTGCCTGAGGACTGCCTTAACTCAAAGGAAAAGGGAAGCTTCTTGGTTATCCTGTTAATTTAGCATTCTTTCTACTTACATTTTCCAAGCACTGCAGAGCTAGTCCTTCTTTGGACATTTTGTTCAAAGAAAAATGATCTGTGCCTCCAGTGTCTAGATTTGGCTTTTCTTATCAAAGGCCCTTTCTGAATTCAAGAACTGCTCCTTTTCAGACCCTGAAGGCTTGCACTGAGTAAGAGCCAACAGAAAATAGTTTTTCTTACCTGTATTTCTTCTGATCTCCAGCTTCTTTTGATGGGTATTAACATTTTGAAATAAAATTTTTGTGAACTGTGTCACAGTGAAAGCAATTGGAATAGGCATGCTATGGGCTCTGCCCAAGTAGAACAGAAGTCTTAGAATATTTTAACCAATATTATTTACAACAGAAATCTTCTTCTGAAATAGTGTTACGATACAAAAATTATTAACAGGATTTATCAAGTACAATAATGTTTTCTGCTCTTTGTGCTTTGACTTGAAGTGTGATGTATCTTAGCTGCATTGTTGTGTAGAGGCAGCAGTAGAGTATTGTATAAGAAAAAACAAACTTGAACTGTTTGCATGGAACTTCGATTAAAAACATAATCTCTAAAGACTGTGTGTGACATTTTGTGAAAGACCACCTGATAATTACAAAAGGCACTTATATTAACATAATTACATGAGCATCTAAATCTACAGCTTTTTTCACAAGGTAAGGCTAAGATTCACCATTATTTCTTACCAAATCCCATCTTTGAACAAGAACTATCAAGGTATTAGACCCTCCCTGCCCCTTGCTCCTTTGAAATGAAATTTCTTGCAAAGTCCACCCTTTCATAAGGGAAAGACACCCTGTCATAATTTCAAGGAAAGAAAAATAATCACCATAAATTTAGATTATTAGAGATTAGTATGAGATCACTGCTTATGAGATACGTACCATTGTCATACAGTTTATTGAAATATGTTAATAGAAACCTGAAACTGGTCACATAGTTTAGATTGAAACCATCAGAAGTGTGCTTATAATCTTTTTAAAGCAGATAGGCCTGATTCAAGTTTAAGTTGCTGATGAATGTGGAGATAAAAAGATGATATGGTCCAGTTCTGTGAAATGTAAAAGATAAAAATCCCAAACCTCCCTTCCCCCTTCCCCAATTTCAGCTGTTGTGACTGAGCACTGATTGTCATGCAGAGAAGGTGGCTACTGAGATGTGAATCTTTTTGTCTCTTTTTTTTATTCTTGTAACTGACTTTGGGCTTGCAATGCAAAAGCAAGAAAACTTCAAACTTGCATCAGTAGTGCAAACCATCCTATACTCATGGTAAGTACTCCTGCATATAACTTTTAGTCCAGTGACTTCCATCTTCATGGTTACTCTTGGAGCAGATAGGGAAGTTGCAATGGAGTAAGGAACAAGGTGCAAGTCACAACTACTCTACAATAGTTGGTTGCCTGCCTATTTTGATGTTGCCTGTTCTTAACACATGGTGGTTACTGTGGGTTAAGTTGGTGCAAAAACGAATGGACTGCAGTAGTGTAGTAACTTATTCATCTATATATAGAATATCCTTATAGATAAAGAAATATGTGTTTAAATTATAAAAAGGTTTATGTAAACAGTATCAGTTACCACCACCACATGTGATGGCCTTACACCTGTGAGAATGTTTGGCCTGCAGGCTGTGATAAGTAATTAAAGGTTCCAAGATATCAGGGGAGCTACTGTTTACTCCTCTGAATTAAGACTGAGTCAAGAACTCAGGCATTTGGCAGCTGAACATAATTCATTTTGCCATTTTTGAAATTGTTGCTTGTGAATTCCTAGTGCTGGAATGATAATGATTGACACTTAATCCCTAGAAATCCCTAAATCCTAAAATGGCTTCAAGAGTGAGACCTTGTAATATGTTAAATATTCAAGTCACATACCTTGGAAGACTAATGCTTATGGTTCTTAGTGAGCAAAGGTAAGGGGATTGCAAGGCTGCCTTAATTGGTTATCCAAATATTCCTGAAGCATAGCACAATCTCTGAGTACCACTGGATCTGTGAGTGATAGTTTGGGTATATAAAGTGTAGTAAGAGTTTAGTGAAACTAGTTATGTGCCATCTTTTTCAGCTTCTCTGAAATAATAGATTGGTTCACTTATAACTGGGAAGAGAAGCTGTTGATGAGAAGTTATTCTGCTCTTTTAAACACCAGTTTAGAAATTGAGGTGTAAGAGGTGTCAAAACCATGCTGCTGTGGCCCTCAAGCTCACTGAATTGTAATTTTTCTTATCCCATCTATATTTATTTCTCATTTTTCCTCTGTTAGATGCCTGTTTTGTTTTCACTGATATCTTTTGGGTTTTTAATATTTTGTAGGAATTTTTTTGTTTGAGAGTAGTGTTCTGTAGATTTAAATACTTCTTTAAATATGATTTTTTTGCTTATACTATATTTATTATTGTTCTCATACCCTGTCTTTGTACATAGAAAATCATATCAGAGCTAGAACTTTGGCAGGTCTTTTTCTACCTCTTTTTCCAGTTATTTGGATGCAGGATTGAGGATAAAATATCCCTTACATGTTGCAGTTTCTCAAGTAAGTGGTCTTTTGGGACATTACTTGTCAGTTCTACTCCACAGGCAAAATCATGGAAGCAGTGATCCTTGTGTGTCTGCAGTCAGAAAAGAGAACAAGGATCCAGTACACATGTCTTTGTATTTAAAATATATGCTTGAGTAATATTTAAAATGACAGGCTAAGATATTAGTCTTTACAATGTCATAATAATTTAAGAATGCTGAAAAGGCTTTGCAAACAGCACCATGCACTGGAGGCTACCTTCAAGGTGCTTGGTTAGTTCTGTCTGTGACAGTGGGCGTTTTGAAAAGGAAGCCTGTTCACAAAGAATAAGGTGAACTGACAGAGATTTTAGCACAAGTCTTGAAGGAGAAATCAGATCCTATAGACTTAAGCAGTGCTTGGACTAGACTTTTTAGTGGGGCTTTTTTGTATGATTTAAGTAGATGTTAAAGGCTATTAAAAAACAAAAAAATTAGGAGTGTCTACCTACCAATGCACAAAAAAACCCCCAAACCAAAAAGAGAAAAAGATGTGAGAGAGCATTTGCATCTTAGAATGGCAGAAATTGCTTTCTTCCTAATTGAAAGATAATAGTTTTGAGTAGTTTGAGATGCAACTCACCCTTCTTGGAGCAGAAAATATAGTACAGAAACAATAAATGTCAAAAGTAGCCTTTGATGCTTATTGTTTAAATTTGACTAAGCAGAATGGTTAGTTAGGCAGAATGGTTCAGATAAAAATATATCACTGTATGTACCAAACGTGTTTGTATTTGGGCTTGGCTGAATCAATTTGTTAATGCAATTTTTCAAAAATTATGTCATCATAAAATAACTGCAGACACTGTTTTATGTTTAGAGAAGGGCTTATATAATTATGCATTGTAATTGTGATGGTTTTTAATTTTACTTCATACTAGGTTGTATTCTGCTATCACACTAATTAAATTCATTTTAAATGGATATCTCCCTGAACTAGAAAATCCAGCAATGTGTGTGTTTAGAATACCAAATGTATTCAATGGATGTGTTTACACTTAATACATTGAAAGTTGAGGAAAAGACTGCTTTAGGGAATTGATAATGAATCCTGAAGTCTTCTCCCAGCTCATAAGTCACTAGAAACAATCTGCTCCAAGTTAGTGGTGACAGTATTTATTATCGTGCTGTCTCAAAGGCCTTCCCAGAAGAGACAGAACAGTTGTGCATGGTTGTAGAGAATGATGTTTCCTTTCATTTATACCTTCCATTTCTTTGTTTCAAAAAAAGGATTGTGATTTAGGAGGAGAGGACATACTGCCAGCAGATCAAGAGATGTATATAATCATATATGTATAGAGACAATTTAGATGAACTCTGGGAAATTAAGTAAATTTTGAGATTGGATAGAATAGAGAATCCCATCATAATTCCTTGAGAACTTGTCTGATCTTTAAAAGCTGTTGAGAAACTGAGTAGATCCCTCAGGTGTCATTAAGAAGTGGGCAAGGGAGTTCTACATTAGTTGGTGAGCTAACTTGATCTTTCTGAAACAAAGTAGTTTTTAAATGTTAGAAAACTGATACACAGAATAATGTTATTTATTTAGCTTTTTGTGCCAATGTTGGGGAGTTTTCTTGCTGTGGTGTTTTGAGGAAACTTCTATTTCAGTGGTAATTGGAGGTATTATTTTACTCCTTCATCTTCTCTGCTATGGAGGAGAAAATATTCCTTGATCTTCATTTCTGTTTATGGACTAAACACACGGTCTGTATACTGTGTTATGTTAACCAGATTTCTTTTCTAGTACTGGTCACTGCTTCTGTTTATAACCATATCTTGTGAGAGCATTGCATAAATCAATATTCTGGTATGACTTCTCATGTAGTAATTTTCTGCAGTAGCTGCATTGCTTATTGTGGTGACATAATATTTTCACTTATTTAAAGCATTTTTGTGTTGGGAATGGTAATTTGAGGGAGTGTGTTGTATTTTCATAAATACTTTATTTTTAGCCTTTATGATGCTGGATGGTCAAACTGATTACCAGATTTCCCAGCAGTACTTTCTTCCTCCAAAAGTAGAATCTGAAACATTTCACCAATTTCAAGGAAGTTTGAGAGTTTAGGTTCTTTCAATGTTTGTGAAAATTTGGTGATGGATAGCAAGTAGCGAAACAATTCAGTGTTGGCGAGAAAGATTTTTAAACTCAGCTGAATTGTTACCTTCCAAATAAGCCTCAGTATATGCTTTTGTGTGACAGTAGTTTGGTGTGTTTAGATAACCAAGAGAGTAGGAAACTGAAGGTACTGTGTAACAGTGAGGGAAAACAGAAAACTAGTGGAAACCTGGTCTTGTGCTAGTTTTGCCATTCATGGAACAGATGGCTCCTGGAGGGGATTTGCTGATTTGAACAGAAAGGTAACAAAAGTTAAATAATCCTTTCAGTATATTAATACTGATTTTTTACCGGAGGATCTTCTGAAAGTTGATTAATACAAGTATTCACTCTGAGAATGAAAGATAGCAATGAAATAAAATTGTTGAAGTTTAGTTCTAGTGTAGACACAGGTTTATAATAATGTGTTAGACATAGGTTTATATATAACATAATATGTGACACACATAATAATGTGTATCAGCAAAAGGTCCAGTTCAATTGGAGATGGAATCCACAGGGACTATATAGGTTGGACAGGCAGGCAGTACTGTCCCCGTGTGTAACCCACAGGACAAATCTGTGTAGAACATTGTTTTTATGTGCACCCCATGACTAAAAAGACACCTGGATAAACCTCAAGGAAGAACACCATAAGTACTTGGCAGAGACTGCCTTTCAAAAAGATGTTCAAATGATTTAATTTTGTACAGTTTCTATTAAGTAAAAAGTTTGTCTAGTTTACTGTCACCTAACATTTGAAATGTATTAATACTGTGTCCTGTGCGAGGTAGCAATATACTGGGGAGTAATACTGGAAATTATGTGAAACAAAGTAAGAAAGAATGTATTTATCTCCAAAAAATGTTCCAGTGGCAATTATACAATTCTCACCATAAGAGATAATACTAGACAAGAGAGAAGGGAAAAAAATAATCTTGGACTAAAAGGAAGCAGGCCACTTTAACATGGACTAGTCCATATTATGTATTTTTCCTAACCTAAGAAGAGTTGTACTCACAAAGGCTTATGAGTAGCTTCAAGTCATAGCATAGGTTGTTTACATGAAAGGGAGTGTGAAAACAGTTTTCTGTACTTCTTTTCTATTGAGTGGTGCTGATCCAGCTTCTAAAGAGTTACTTTAATGCTGAGGGGTGGGGTGTAGCATGTAATAATTTTATAGGCTCCATGGTGACTTTAGACCACTATCTTGAGGGAAAAAAAATACTGTTCTACTACCATAATACCTTATAAATCAAGAACGTACTTCTTGGAAATAGTTATTTCTGTAGAACTTATATAAATTGTACAGCAATTATTTTAATCTATAATAATTATTATGTTATTATCTCTTTGGAAGAGATAATAATGATAATGAATGAATACTTTTATTAGAATAAGATTAGTCATTTTATCAAACTAATTTTTCATCTTGTAAATGTCTTTTAGTCGAATGTTACTGGCATTTGTTTGCTGAAATTCTTCTTTCATTTTTATTTTAAGTAGTATTAAATGAGCTACATTAGGATAAGCTATGTTCTTATGACATTTGAACTGCAGGACTTAGAATAGTTTTGGTGAGTTTATTTCTGCCGTTACCATTCTATGCTATATTCAAGATGTTAGCTGTATTAGTATCTTGGCGAATCCTTACTATTTCTAAATGTTAGTATTTCCTGTTCTGCTTTACTTTGCTGCTCAGTATATAGTGTGCTGTTGGTATTTCTTGTGCCATTATGTGTCATCTTGCTGTCTTGGATGTTTCCTAAAGAGCCTGTCTGCTGTTTTACCATTTCTTTGATGGTCAGTTGAAGCTGTTTGCTCTTTTCATTGGGTCTTGGGATTTAGTTTCTGATGTGGCCTTTGTTCAGTTGCTTGCTTTTTCATAGAAACCAGATTTCAAAGCTCTATCAAGGATTGTTCAAACTTAGTCTTTCCTTGATTTGTTCTATCTATTCCAACTGAAGGAGTTTGAATTTAAATACCGTGTGGTTTCAGACAGACCATAAGTCTTCATTTGCTATCCATTCTGTTGAAGAAAGCTGTTTTCCTGGGTTACTGCCCAGTATCTCTCTAGGTTCTTCACAATCTACACAAGCAGGGGTAAATGATTTTATGTCTAGAGAGGTAGTACAGTGTTAATAACTATGTGATCCCACTTGCAGACAAGCAGTCTGTGTATTTTTTTGGAGAGCAAGGTGCCAAGTTATTAAATTGGAAGATGAAGGACATGTAAATGTAATTTGTGGGTAGGTTTTGTTGATTATTATTTATGAATTAATGTGTATGTTGATTCTCTTTCTACTTCCTATCTCAAGAAGAATTGATAAAAGTTTTAGCTTATTCCTGAAAGGATTTTTAGAGAGAATTTGGAGAAGAAAACTGTGGAATTACATGTTTTTCTCATCGCAGGATCATGTGACAGTTCCATTTAGGTGTCTTGTCTTATTTTGCTTCTGTTCTGTTTCTCAAGGGTGCCCATTGCTGTGGTTTGGTAGTGAGCTGATTAGAATGTGATGTTGTCTCAAATCTCTTCCTTTCTTCTCTTTAGTCTTGCTCAGTTTCCTACGTAACCTTGCTTTTTCAGTTGATATTTGTAAGTGAGCTAGGAAGCAACACATTTTAAGAAAAGATACAATAAAATATGTATGGATTATTATGTTATGATCCTGTGTGCTTATTTCATGTATTGACTTCCATGATGGTTGTTGGGGGCATCTGGATCAACAGACTTTATTTAGATTTGAGAATTTTAAATTCTATGCAGAAGAAGACAATAAAGTCACCATCTTATTCAGGTAAAATTTTCATCTGTCTGCTTTTTTTCTGTTTGTTTTTGTTTTCCCATTTAATCCATACTGAATGTGGTTGCTAGACAGAAAAGTTGTTATTAGTTAATTATCTTGTATATTAGTTTCCAGCAAATCCAAATACTTGCAAAGTCATCTAATTCATACCTTACTGTGAGACACAAGTTACTGTCAGAAACAAGTCTGTGTGGCTGGGATTCATCTTGCTTATATGCAGCAATTTAAAAGTTGGGCATCTTACTCAAGTCAAGCAGCTAGATGATTACTGAAAGTAATGGAAGAAAATAGGCATTCCAAAAATTAATTTCTTCCCATCTACCTTAAACAATTACGTTTAGTTGATGAGATGAAACAACCATCTGATGTGTCTCTCTCTCTTCATTTGCTACAAAGGGATCTTAGCATAAATCTCTTAGAGGAGTTTAAAGTTAAGTAAAATTGACGCCTTATTTGAAATCTGTTATCAAAGATCTAGGGATTTTTTAGAGTTGTTGTAGAATAGGATTTGCTATTGCTTGTTGTCTTTTTGCAGATATTTACTCTTCCATGTCTCCCTCTAAAATGTAAATATTAATGCAATTTCTTGATAAGCTTGGTTATCCAGCTTTTAAGCCTGATAAAGGCACTGAATAAAGTTCATTCCAAAAGGCATATATCTCAGTAAGTAAAATCCTTTACCATTTTTTAACTGTTCAGATTTCTGTTGCATAGATAAAAGGAAAAAAATATTTTCTTGAGCTGTTTATACAGTTACAGACTTAAGGCAGTTCCTTAAGTATTTTACAGGAAACTGGGATATTAATTCACTGAAAAACATCTCTAGTTGGAAGGAAACTCTTCTTAGAAGAATCTGCCAGGTGCATGTTAGGTGTACCTTTTTAGAATATGAGTGATTCAGGTTTTTATGTGTATGGATAGCACTTTGCCAAGGCTTACAGATACAATTTATCTACAGCATTTCTTTTAAAACTGACAGCTTGACAATTTGCTAGATATTTTTGTATAAATGTATAACATCACATGTGTGGACCATGCAGTGATGCTTGGTTTTTATAATATAAATAGCAAATCACATCAAAGGGAATATGCCTATACACCCTATCCTGATGAGGGGCAAAAAAAATTGCCAATAGATCTGTGTCATAGTTTAACCCAGGCCATCAAGCAAGCCCCATGCAGCCACCACTGAGACTGGGGAGAGAATCGGAAGGGTGAAAGCTGAAAAACTCATGGGTTGAAATAAAGACAGTTTAATAGGGAAAGCAAAAGTCATGCATGCAAGCAAAGCAAACAAGGAATTAATTCACTGCTTCCCACGGGCAGGCAGGTGTTCAGCCATCTCCAGGAGGGCAGGGCCCCATCACATGTAACAGTTACTTGGGCAGACAAAAGTCATCATTCCAAATATCTCCCCCTTCCTCCTTCTGTATATACTAAGCGTGATGTCATATAGTCTGGAATATCCCTTTGGCCAGTTTGGGTCACCTGTCCCATTCTGTTTCTTTTCAACCTCCCATGCACTCCCAATTTCCTTGCCAGCATGGCAGTACAAAAAGCAGAAGAGACCTTGCTCTGTGTAAGCCCTGCTTAGCAATAACAGACACATCTCTATATTTACCATGACTGTGTTCAGCACAAACCCAAAACATAGCCCCATTCCAGCTGCTGTGAAGGAAGTTAAATCTACGTCAGCCCAAACCAGCACACTGTGTAACATTTAAAAAAGTATATAGAAATGCTTCAGTTGCAGGTAAATGCACATCAGAGCCCATGAAACTCTAATATTTGTGGTCTACTTGTAATAGATACTTAAATGTTGAGACCTGGGCCCTTGCATTATGTTAAGAGCTCTCCCAATTTTTATAGCCAATGTAACTCAATAGTACTGTACCCTCTAAGTGCTGTCAAATTGCTTTGTTTCTGAAATGAAACATTCTGTCTGAAAAATTCTAGAGATCCAAAATACATCATTAAGCAGTAGTACTCTGTATATATGTATACACATATATATATGTGCATGTACATGTATACTGAGACACAAGGACATGCACACACACAGATATATGTAAAAATCAATGAGAATGTTTTTAGTTGTAGAGAATTTAGTTCAGTTTAGATAGTGTAGAACAGATTCTGTCATGTTTGGTTTTGTGGGGGGTTTTTTTGGTTGGAAATTTTTTGTGGGTTTTTGTTCGTTTGTTTTTGTTTTTTGTTTGTTTTGTCTTGGATTTTTGCTGAATTTGTTGTTCCACATGGCCAAATTAAGCAATTGGATTGGATTAGCAGCACTGTTTCTGGCATAACCACATATTCAGAAAGTTGCCATCTTGATGTCTCCCATGCTTTCAACTTACGACATTTTACATTAGAGAATTCTTTTTTTGTTCTACCTGCTATTGTTACTTAAGCCATTGTGTCCTAGCAAGTGGTGTCCTAGAAAGTATGCAATTGCCATACCTGGGAATTCTTGGAGGATGTTGTTTTCCATGTATTCAAACATGGGAACATTTAGATATGGATGTCCCTTAGGAAGCATAATCAGGGAACTGCTGTGAAATATATCTTTCAATTTTAAAGAAGGTACGTGTGCAATGACCTGCATTTCTCTATGAAATTCAGAAAGGGCTGAGATTTAGCATTTGTTTTCTCTAGCGATGAAAGCTCATATGTGTAAAAGCAGTGAAAGCATAAAGTTGCCACAAAAACTAGGTCTGTCTGCCAGAGATGTACACTCTTGCAGAAAATGTACAGAGTTCAAAGATGGGGAAATGTGTAGTAGTTGAATATAACTTGCTGGCCTTCTGAGTATGGAAAAAAGTCCTGACAATAATATTCTTCTGCTCTTTTCAGCAGCTTTTTACATAGGCTTTATGCCCAGAAAGAGGAACTGGTAATAGATATGCTGAAGTTTTTTATGCATTTTCTTGTATAGTTATATTTTGATTGACTTAATTTTTCTTAGTAAAGGTAAAAGAGAGTTTCAGTGAGCATTATGAGCTAAGGATAAAACTGAAAGTTATGTTTCAGTGAAAGCTGATTTTGTATTTCTAAAGCTAACTTCTTGACAGCTCTATTTAGTATCTCTCTTCCATAGAAAAAGCCTCCCAAACTTCTGCCAGTCCCAGTTGTTTTTGAGGATATGATATAAACTGTGTCAATGAAATTATTCAAGGCAAAAAATCCAATTGTGACAACAACCACCTAACCTAAACCAGCCATACTCCAGGGCAAACACAAGCATTTGTGTAAACATGTAATGATGAGCTAGATTAGAGAACTGAACTGGCTTAAAAATATTTTAGGTCTTTGATGTGTAAAGCAGCTGTAGAAGTACTTGTGCTGGCACAGGAGAGCAGACCCTGGTGGAAGAGAGTAACTGGGAACAGCAGAAGCAAGACACCATCTTGGCTTTCAATATCTTTTGATTATACAGACTAAACAACTTACCCCACATGAGGCTTTTGTGGTCTTCACAGTTTCATATGCTGTCTAAGTTTTTGATGCGGGAAAAAAGTAGTTACAAGTACCCCTTTGCATTTAGGAATTGGGAAGAGGACCTTGTGCTCTGAACATGCTTTTGCCTTGGGTATTTAATGATTTAGGTATGAAGAAGGAATTTGTTCCTTTGTTTTTGTTTAACAAAGCAATAGGAGTAAAGAACAATAGAATAAACCTTTAAAAAATGTCATTTGATTTATATTCATATGTGTCAAGGGTGAATTATAAGTGAGTTGGTGGCAGTTTTTTATGTGTTCTAGAACAATGTCTTATTACAATGCTGGAGACCATAAGTTATTTTTCAAAGTTAGTATGTTTGGCATTGCTAAGCAATGTTGTATAAAGTTGGCACACATAAAACCTTGAAGGTTTGTAAATTCTAAAAATCCAAATCTGTTGCTGAATGTTAACTGGATTTCCATATCTTTATTTTCAAAAGTGTAAAATAAAAAACCCAAGAAAGTAAATTATGAAACCTCGACTATTTCAAAAAGAGAGGTACTGAATTGTGTTGAAAGGAAGCAGTAAGTTAGTGAGTTTTCTAATTGTTGATCAATAGCAGTGTAACTGAAATTTACACTAGTTTATTACTGGGATCTTGTTTTTACACATTTCTCAATGCTCATTAACATTTGAGATTGAGACTGACTACACAAATGTACAACTATTTGCAGTGAAAAGTGTCCTTCCACATCAAACCAGGGTGTTTTTTTGGATGATATTAGTAAAAACATAAGGCAGGCATTATACAGTCTGCTGTATCCTACAGTTATTAGTGGCCTGTCACAGACTGTGGATTGGTTTTGCCTCTCTATAGACGAAATTATGTGAATATAGTGCCTTTCTGGGCAGAGGCAGGCAATGGTTGGACTAGGAAATGAAACTGTTGAGATTACATTGATGAGAGAGCAATTATACACATGAAAGTGGCCTCTCTTAGCTGACTTCACCCATTTTAAAATTACATTCCCCACCCGGTGGCATGAGGATTTATCACACTGTATAATTGCAATCTGAAGGTAGTAAATTTCTTCCCTACCCCTGCACGTTTTAAAACTTGTTGAAACTGATGAATAAGTGATGAATTTTTCTCTAAGTGTCAGTAGAAGTTTAGGATGTCTGAAAAGATGTCTTTTGTGAATAAGAAATTAAATGTATATTTTTTTCCCAAAAAAATATTTAACATAATTTGTATGGAGAAAAATGGTAGCAAGTTAGACGACAACATAATAAATTATTATAGACTTTCTTGGCCATACTTTTTCCATTTCAAAATAGAAAACTGTGAAGATAAAATTTTAACTAGTGATTGAAAATCCTGTTCCTGCTTCATCACTCAAGGGATAGACAGAATATCCCCAAAAGGCTTGTGTTGAATTCTTTATGTGGGTGAGAAATGCAAATAGCTTTCAGCAATATTCACAGGACCTCTTTATTCAAGCTGTCAGTTTTGTGGCTCCTGTTTCTTTTTCCATTGGTTTTAGTGGTAATTATGAAGCTATGATCATGAATGTGTATCTGTAGCTTGCAGCAAACTATCCAGAGAAAAATTGTGGCATGCAGCAACTGCTTTTCTATTTTTTATTTTGGGATTATGCTGGTGCTTCTTTTTGTGTGTGTGTGTTTGTTTGTTTGTTTTTCCCTTGTATTATTCCCCTCTCTCTCTCTGTGACTCAGAGAACTGATTCTAGACTAAATGCAGGGTTTTTTCACAGTGGTCTCCAAACACTCACATATTACCCTGCAGTAATTTGGTAAAATGAAGGTGGGTTTGTAGATACCTAGAAATGGTGTCTAAATACAAGCAATTTCTCATTCTTTGCACTGAAAATCATGGTCTTGGAACTTTCTGAGAAAATAGACATGAATTGAAACAGAAGAGATTCTAACTTGATATATGTAGATTTTTTTCTTCATTGTAACGATCAAATATGGAAGTGAGAGGTTGTGTAGTCTTTACCTCTGAAGATTTTCAAGACACTATTGGATAAATCCCTGTTTATCTGGGCCAGGGAACAGCAGTTTCATATATATACTGAATTGTGGCAGTCATAGGTACAAAGATTGTGAAAATCCCTTTCTCTTGCTTTGCTTTGGTGAGTCCTGCCAGCAAGTAGTAAGGCTATCCATTGTAAGCGAGTATTATTACACAGGTATTTTAACAAAGATATCGAATTACCTGAAGTTAATAGAAGCTTCAGAGACTCTTTTAGCATTTTGGACCAAAGGAAACAAAAAGAACCCATTGATCAATGTATGCCAAGCTTGTCTGCTATCCCTCCTACTGTCCTGTCTCCAACAGTGGGAAAGAATCAATATCCTTAGGTTCGGAACAATAGGATAACCATATTGGATACTTTGCTACTTTCCAGCTATTTTCAGCTTGGATTGTTTCTTGAAATAGTTATGGTTTCTAGGCATGAGTTTTTGTATAGCTAATACCTACTGCTGGAATCTCCATGAAAGTTTAAGTAATTAATTGAAGTTATGTTAAAGACTAAAAGCAGTAACTGTCATTGTTAAAATCCTCGGCACTGGCGGATAGTTCTTTGTTTAGCCTTTCATTATAACCATCACTTTCTCTGGGAGTCAGTCTTGAAGAATCACTGCTGTTTTCATTAATTCCTAACTGTCTAGTTGCAACCAAGTCTCATTTAAGAATACTCCTCCTACTGTGGGATGCCATATACCAGTGTGTTCTTACACCTGTTGGAAGCACCAGTGAACACTGCACCAAGATAAGTCATGAGTGGCTCTTTGAAGTTCTGTGCAGCTTGGGAAATCTTCACTGGTTGTGTCCCATGTAAAGTCAGCCTGAAAGTATTAACATTCTTTAGAAGCTTCAGAGGCTCTAGAAAATTAATGCTGTTTTGAAAACATCATTCCCTCATCTCTTCTTTTCCTTCCTTTCCCAATTTAGGACTTCTTTCTTAATTTTGGATCTTCTGTCCACTAATAACTGATGTGAACACGAGCTAATCTAGTGAGGATCGTCATCTTTCATATAGCTGTGTGGTAGTGCAAATGTAGCAGACTTAGAGACAGTCTGTTTAAATCTCTGTAAAAGTGTTCTTAAAGAAAAACAATGGTAAAATAACATCAGTAAGCAAAATTATAAATGAAAGCTTGATTGCAAAACTATCTCCAAGGCCATGTAGAGATGGTTTGGTTAAATCTGTTTGATGTTTTACAAATAGCACTGTATTGACAAGATTTGGTTATTATTGGTTTTTTAAAAAAATCCTAATTATAAATGTGGGGTAGTATGGGAAACCTCTTCTGTATTTGAAATAGTGGCTTAATTTTGTAAAAAGGAGTTCAGAAGGAAAAACAGCTTTGGATTAAGCAATGGCTCATTTTGAGGCCATGGGCATAGAGGATTCTGTTATCAAGAATAAAAGCAGTGCTAGTATGTTGAGCAAAAGTGACCTTTCTAAGACAATTATAAAATTGTCTGTTAAAGGATGCAGAGAATTTGGATGGTTTGTGGATATAATTCTCTTTCATTTAAAAGAATTTAATCTTACATTTGCTATGGATGTTTGTTTGGTGAAAGACTCTCTTACAGTTAACATAATGATGCTGGAACAACCTTTTTTAGCTTGAATATGTAAGTTGGAAATCACCAGTGATTTGCAAACTTAAATGAAAACGAGCTATTATCTTGAATATGTTAGCTGCAAGAATTAAATGCTGCCCCTTCTAGTAGCTGTGGCTAATAGCATCAGTACTGTTGCTTAGTGGCAGTAAGCTCAGCCCTTGGAGCTATGGAAATTAAAATCTTTATAATCTCTTATGGGCTCCCCCTTTCTGTATTTTGTTTTGAATGCATTTTATGATATAGACATCTGTTTGCTAAAAAATTAATTAGCACTGCCGTCTGGTTTCAGTCAATTGAGTTATCTTAAGCTAAAAGTTAAAAGATGAGTACTGCCTTTACAAATTAAAAAAAAAGTCATACTAGTGCTACAGCCTTAAATTCTCAGTGTTTGTGAGTAAGACTGGTTCCACGTATTCTTTCTGGTCTTGACCAGACAGTGACAGTTTATACACAGTTGTCATCTGAATTAGGCAAACCATATGTATTCCCACCACCCTCCTGTGCGTGGGTGGCAGTGTACAGGAACAAGAACTGGGTACTTTCTCTGCTTGGCATCCCTCACCAGTGTGGATCCAAAACATGCAAATCAATTGCAGAACTGTTTTGCTAGTCAACAACTACTGTACCCCACCCACATTTCTAACTAGCAGATGGTGAGTCAAGCCTGTAGAACATGGTGATGGATTTTACTACATCCCTTGAAAAGTAAATAAATAATATTTGAAAATCCTATTTAAAAATCTAAATTACAGAACTAATTAGCCACAAAAGCATAGCATCATACAACTATGGGATTTTATATTCTCTGTAAAACTTTCGTGGTTGCATTAAATAAATATTACTTCGGTAATTTACTTCTTAAGCGTGAGACAGTATTTTTTAAGGTATTGGTCATCCTAATGTTCTCAATATCTGAGATTTCTGACTAAGACATTTGTTCTGGAAGGAAAGATCAAATACTATTCTGCTGCAAGTCCTTTTGATTAAAAAAAAAAGAGGGATTAGATAAACATTTAGAACAAGAAATCTTTCAGCATGAATAAACAGAACAAATGACCTCATTAACTTTCAGCTACTGTGTGTTTGTGCAAAACCATGCTAAAACTATAACCCTGTCAGTACTGTATTCTTTCTATGATTTCCAAATCATAGAATGATATTTCCAAGTCACCAGCTGGTGGGCTGCTGTTTGCTCTAGACATCAGGCAAGATTTTTCTCTCTTCAAGGGAAATCTCTCTTCCCTCTTCAAGGAATCAAGATGCTGTAGGCCAGGTCATGGTTGCCTCTGTTTCACTATCTGTTGTATTCAGCTTATTCTTCTTGTGACTGCTACACAGCTTTTTGCATAATTACATAAATTTGGCTTGAATAATCTCAGTTTGGTATTTTAAGATAATTTACTAATTTTAAATTATAATTTTTAACTTGATCTCTCTCTGCATGAAAATTATCCCTAGAGCAAAAGACTAAAATTCAACTCAGATTTTGTTTTTCTGATTAGGAGCATGCTTAGGACTTTACTAAGATAGCGGCTTTGCCTTATTGAGCTCACCATCTATATGATAAATTGCAGTATTAATGTTTGCTCTAATAGACACTTTTAATACACAAGAAGGAAATTTCCACAAAGACATCTAATGAGTTAGTGTCACAGTGTGATTACAGAAATCCTATTATGTCCTAACACAATACGCACTCTGTACTTATGTAACAGCAGCAGCAAGATTCAAAGAAAATTGCTTATTAAGTTTGACCCAAGAATCTGTATCTTGCTTGATCAATTTTATCAGAATAGTGTGACTTGTTACTCTTTCTCACTTCCCTGCACTTGTGACCTCTTTGCTGACTTTCTGTTCTGTTAAGTTAACATAATTTATCTTATCTTTTGTCTAGGGACCTCATCCCATATATTTTAAAAATCTGCATTTTGTATATAGCAGTAGGATATCCTCTAGCATCATTAATTGAATTTACACAGTACCTCTAAGCTCCAAAATAAGACATTTTATCAAAGATATCAGTACTATAATTATGAAGATATAGTGGTTCCAAATTCTAAGCTGAAGGAAAAAAGTAAAGGTTTTCAAGTTGATTTTACAGGTGAAAGAAATCAAGTATTTTACTATATCTCTGAATGAAAAAAACCCAAACACATTCTGTGATATGATCTTTACTTACGGCTAAGATTTGAACTCCAACATCAGAATACACCTACTAATGTAAATTGTTATCATCCGGGTTCATGAAAAGCACTGAGGGAATTAATCAAAGGAAGTAAATTCTGTTTTATACTGCATCAAAACTGAAGTTACTGCCTTTTTCCATTTTCTTTAAATGTATCTTTACAATGTTTTTATATTGCCATTTGGCTACCTGGTGAGTGTCCATGTTTCATCATCATAAGGAATGCATTACAGTAGTTTTAAGAGGATGAAAATGATACAATGAGTCAAGTTCATTTACTTACATTAATAGCAAAACTATATCCATTATTATTCTAAATACAGGAGTTGTATTAAAATAGTTCTGATATCTGAATTATGAGATGAGGTGCCATACTCATCTGTTCTCTAGTCGGTTTTATGGAAATGTCATCATTGTAAACTAGCTCTAAATGCTGTAGTTCATTTGTGTCCAGTAAGTCCAAAGACAATGTGAGTGGAAAGGACAAGCGAACAAAATATAAACCCCTAGTGTTGTGAGAAGAAATGCAGCAGAAGTTGAAAATCTATTCATTGTACTTCCCTTTAAAGAATTTGGCTGGTAAATGACACATATGCAACCTTTTGAATGTAATTGTGTGTGTAATTATGTTGTAGTGAGTAACTAAATATTGGGTGCATTGATTTNTTTTTTTTTTTTTTTTTTTTTTTTTTTTCCCTAGAAAATAAGCCTGCTTCTAGGTGAATTACTAAAACACTTGTGGCTTGCTTTGCTTTCTCCCTAGTCCTGAAGTTGTAAAGTGTGAGCCACATGGGGAGAAGGCTGATGTCTGGGCTGCAGGATGCATCCTTTAACAGATGGCCCTCTGAACCCACCATTTTACAGCACCAATACACTCTCCTTGGCAACTAAGGTATTCACATTGGCCAGACCAACCTCCCAGTTATTTCTGCATGTGTTCTCATGATCCAAGAGAATTTATATTTAAGTTTATTGACACATTAACTGCTCTCAGCTCTAATGTGTGTGTCTTGTGAATGAGCACAAGTGTTTATCATTGTATGAATTGCTATCTTACCATTCTAATTGCAAAAATTGCTTGTAAATGTTCAATATTGTAGCACTTTAATCTACAGTAAGTATGTACACTAATGTGGATACCTGACTGGAACAGACAGTCTGCATCTAAGTTGTTCTGAAAGATACAGCTGATGATGTAATGCTCATCAGATAATTTCAAGGAACAATACTTATCTTATTGGATCCTCAAATAAATACTGGAGTATTTTTCTTCAACAAACTGTAGATTTTTTTTATTTTTCACATAGTAGGGGCTGTGTATGAACCTGTGCCAGAAGGACTGTACTCTGAAAAAGTCTCATTTGCCATTAAGAGGTAATTACTCATTTTATTTCGACATCCTGCTGTAAAGATGTTTTTGTTTTGTACGCTTCCAGCAGAGATAATGTGACAGTTTGCAGATTTCAGCAACTGCCAGTATTTGTCTCTGAATAGGAAATATCTTTGGATTTAAAGAAAAACAGAACTATCTCCTTACACCAATAATATCATATACAAAATAGCTGAACACATGCAACTGGAAAAATCATACCAGTAGAGTCAGGGCATTTATTTAGCCAGTATAGACTTTATATTCAGTACTGAAATTTACATTTAACAATATCAGTGCTGTACTTAATTCCCTAAACATATTTTTTTTCCCAATAAAAATCCAGCATTTTGAGTAGTTTTCAAATGCAGATTGTGGTCAAGGAAATAACCCCATTAGAATATGTTATTTATAGATCACTGTATGATCATGTTCATAGTTTTTTCTGTTTATTTGACTGAGGGAAATATGTTTTTCACTACCTTATAATTCTATTAGCACTGCAGCAGAGGTAACGAAGTAATGGAGGAAAAGATGAGCCTGCATTTGCTACACTCACTCATCACAAATTTCTTAGCTATGTTTATATCTTCCTGGAGATAATGTAATGTGTAAGACAAAGTATAGAGTGAATCAGAGATTTTGTTAGCTCCCGTGATTTTTCCATTTAAAAAGAACCCCAAACACTTAGTACAAGAATGCTTATACTTTCACATTCAGATATTCAATTCTGTCTCTAAAAAACACTTAGTACAAAAATGGTTTGTGTATGGTTATAAAGGTTTTTATGCTATGTTTTAGTGTGCAGAAAGGTTTCTGTTACTTAAAGACCTTGTGGATAAAGGACAACAATGGAGAGTACAGGAGATAATAGAACTATTATTTATGTTTAAGAGGTTATGAAATTAATTTTAATGAGAATATTAAAATCTTTACATTACACAAGAATTTTTTTACATATTTCACTAACAGTGGGAAACATAAAGTGTTTTTTTTGTTATTGTTATTTTTTGGGGGGTATTATTTTTAATATCTCTTACTATGGGTTAAATCTTAAACGATATGTTATGTTTAGGTTTTTGCTTATGCTTTGTGAGATATTCAGAAAGAATAAAAAACATTAAAGAAAAGAAGTAATAATGAGATTTTAATTATAATATAGCTGAGGAAACATTAACAGAAAAGATGTAGTTATTTTTCAAATGACTAAACACAACACATTTCAAAGATGAATGTTGTAAATAAAAAAATTTCTTGATAATGATTTGAAGAAATATTTAAAGCTTCTTGTTGGAACTAAATTTTTGTTTAGTGTTATTACTATTCTTTAGTATTTTTATTAAAATAAAGTTTTATTACTTTAAGCTGCTAAAGAAAGTTCTGGAATCATAGCCATTAAATTCCTTCAGAGTTGAACATCAATCTACTTGGTGTTTAGTCATAAATAATTTTTAGATGCATGGGAAATGGATGGAGGACTTACTAAAAATCTCTTCTAGCTCCTATTGGTCTTGGAACTTTTGCCCAATTTTAGTGAGTGCAAATAAAAAATCAAAAGAAAACCCCAACCCATAGTATTTCTAAGGGTGAAAACTTGCACCACTTTAAAAGAAATACAAAATTCAAAGTAAGAAATATTTTAAAAGTTATGAAAATTAGTGAAATTATTCAACACATTTAATTAAATTTACACAAAAATATTAAAATCAAGAGTTCAAGCATTTTCAGAAGTGGTACTTTGCATGGCAGTTGTGTTTTACTTAGAAAGAACTGTTTTAGAAATATTAATTAATTCTATGACATTTTCTTTGAAGAAGAGTGTTGGGTTATATGTTTGTGTTAGTGTATCAATAGCGCTGTGCAAGGAAATCGTACTAAATTATCAGGTTTGTTGGCGTTAACAGATTTAAGACACTCTTTAGTACATGCAGGACTGTCCCAAACAGCTTTCCTGTCCTACACTGCATACAAAATATTCTGGGGATTTAAAAATAGACCTAATTAATATATTATTACCATTAGTAAACAGCTACGTAGGGTGCCTGAAACAAGAACCATACACCTCTTAAAGTGGAAGAGCCTAGTCCATCCTGCTCGATGCAGATACAATTAGATCTGGTCGCTCACTGCTCAGGGTTTGGTCTGTCAGTTTTGTATTGAAGGGTGGAGATTCAACAAATTCTCTGGGCCCTCTGTAGTGTTTGTCTGCCTTTGTGGTTAAAAGCAATAGTAATGTATCTACTTTATTAAAAGTAATAGTTTTTGTATCTATCCAGACTTCCCTGTGGTTTCACTTATGTCTCTTGCCTCCTGCTCTAACACTGTGCTCTTCTGAGAAGGATCTGGCCACGCCTTCCCATTATGCAGGTAGCAATCAGATCTGAAAATAGGTGGTCCAGGTCCCTCTGACAACTGCCGTGCCCATGTATCCCTGCAATTCATTGTTCACAAACCTTTGGAGAATGCACTCTCTCCCACAATCTAGGTCGTTAATAAAGACATTAAGTAGTACTGACCCCAATATCAGTCCTTGGAGGATGCTACTTCCAGCCACCAGCTGGACTTTGTACTAGTGATGGCATCTCTTTGAGCTAGGAGGTTCAGCTAATTATCTTCCTACCTTATAGTCCTTTGGATACTGTGGGATATTGTGTCAAACAAAAATCTTGCGAAAATAAGACTACCCCCAGCATATATTTCTCTTTCCTCGTTCTCAGACAGTAATCTCATCATAGACAGCAGTCAGCCTAGTCAGGTATAACAGCTGCTTGGTTAATCCATCCTCACTGTTCCCAGTCACCTTCTTGTCATTTTTGTGCTTGAAAATCACTTCCAGAGGAAATTGCTCTATTATTTTCCCAGAGACTGAGGTGAAGCTGGCTACCAGCTCCCTGAATCTTCCCTCTTGCTTTTCTTGGATATGTGTGCATATTCAGCTTTTATCAATTAACAGGAACCTCCTTTTGATCCTTTTAGACGTGATAGATAGTGGTATTGACCAATTGAATCAGCACCCTCAGACCCTTCTCATTTGGTCCCATGCGCTTGTCTACGTCCAATTGGCTTAAATGCTTTTTCACTGTATTTTCTGCTATATGGAAATGCTTCGTGCTCTTAGATTCTACAGGTAGGCTCAGAGATCTGAAACACTTATGGCCAAAGTTTCTCAATGGAAATAGAAGCAAAAGAGGGACCAAGTGTCCAAAACTTTTCCATGTCTTTTGTCACTAGGTTGCTTAGTGGGTCCACATTTTCCATAGTCTTTCTTTCGTTGGCCTTTCCTCTGCTTTCCACATCCATTGCAGGTTTCAACTTTTTCAGCTTCAGCTGAAGTTTGGCTTTCCTAAATCTACCTTTTGGGTAACACCTGTATTCTTCCTGTGTATTCCACCCCTGTTTCCTACATGCAGGATTAGGCTGTTCTAGTGCTTTGAGATGTGCCTGAAGATCAGCTTGCTTTCGCAGGCTTTCTCTTTACCTTCCACGGGAGTCTTCTGGGAGATTCTACCAGGAAGATCCCTGTACATGCTGAATTCTGCTCTCCTGAAGTCCTGTGTTGTAACTACACAATCTCACTTTCTCACTTCTCTCAGGATTTTGAACTCCACAGTCTGATGGTTGCTGTAAGATCAAGAGATTGCTGTTGATCTTCACATCCCTGCCTCTTTCTTCCTTGTCTGAGATTAACAATTCTGAAAGAGTGCCTTTCAACTCCATCAAGAAATTGTCATCAGCAGATTTCAGAAATCTCCTGATTGCTGCACTCAGCCATATTACTCCATCAACAGATATCAGGATTGTTAATAGGCCCCCATGAGTATAAGTGTCTGGAATCATAAAGCTTCTTCCATCTGTCCAACAAAGGCTTCATTGACTTTCTCTCTGGTTTTGTGTGGTGTATAGCAGGCATCTATCACAATGTCAGCCATGTTGGTCTGCTCCTCTGATCCTCACTGATAAGCTTTTGACTACACATGGTCAGGTGTTGGACTGCAGCCTGACTTTAGCCTTTTATCCTCAGTGATAGAATTCAGAACACCCCTTCTGTCCCCTGCCCTTCACACTTGACTGCAGTGCACTGTGGTCACTTTCACTGTGTTCAGAGTTGGCCCTAATAATGTTATTTACACCCACATGAATAACACGATGCCCACATGAGCAGCAAGAAGTAATAGTTCAAGGGTCGGGGTCAGTCTCAGTAGTATCTCCACAATGTCCTGAATCCAAGCAACAGCCATCACATTCATCAAATTGATCAAGTAGATGGATGTCTCTGTTCCCTCAGCCTCAAATGACTGTCAGCTACTGCATCTTATTTGTGATGTGAACACTTGATACAGACTCACCTGGCTCTGATGTGTCCTCCATTAGGCCTTGTTCTTCCTCACCTGTTCCTAGGTCACTATACCTCTTCTGCAATTATTCCTCTGTAGTCAGAGGAAAAGCCTTCCTTCTCTTGGCAGAAGTCACAAGTCTTCGACCTACCTCCTCTTGGGAGCCTTCATCCACTGCTCCGTTGATAGCAAGCTCTGGATAGTCCTTTATCTTTGCATTGTTTTGAGAGTGTTGTCTCCTGAAGATCCAGACAGTCTCCTGTAAATCCTCCTGACAGGATGCTCCTCTCCTTCACAGCTGCTTTGTCCAGTGGTGCAGTGCCTTGACCAGAGCAGTCCCCACAAGGCAGGCCCCATCTCCCCCATCCCAGGAGAAGGCCCCAGGCACTCCTTAGTGTGTCTGGGAGTGCACAACTGCAGTTCCCAGTAGCAGCTCTGTTTGGGTCAGTGTCAAGGATAATTGTTCCAGCTGATGCTGGAGGTTGTGGCAACACCACAAGGCTGCCCAGCATCAAACTCTCCCAGGAAGGATGAGGGAGCAGTTATGGAGTTATGGCATAACTCCATAAATACCAGGGCAGGAATTCAATGGTGGAAAAGGTTTTTTAGAAAATATTAAATAGAGAATGTTCTTTCTGTAGCTGCTTGACTCCTGATGCAGAGGCACATCCAGACATAGTGGAGGTCAGCTCACTGCTGTCTGATGTGATGATGAAATACCTGGATGTTTTATCCACCTCTTATCTCATGCTGGAGAAGAAACTGGATCAGGAGAGGAGACAAACCCAGCGGTACTTCATAGAGGCTGATCGAAATGCAATTATCTATCACCATCAGCTTTCCATTTTATCACAAGTAAGTATATGTATTAGGCTTTAATTTTTGTTATCATTGTTTGCCATATCAGAGAAAATAAGCTGCAGCAAAGCAGAAAATAAATTAAAATGAAAAGACCCATCCTTCTGTAACATTTTTCCATGCAGGCTCTTTAATTTATTTTTAACAAGGTATTCATTAATTTTTTTGAACATTCTTATGCAGGAAAAATGACAGTATCTTAAAATACAATGTCATTCTCTGTTGGAAAATGGCATTGTTATGGAGATTCTTGCAGTTTTGATAATATCTGATAGCATTTAATTATTACGGCACACTTGTGAGTGGTTTGTGAATAGGAGAATATACACTTGATTAGGGTGGAACAAGTTGATAATCTTGTGTATAATTCATAAACAATGACACCTAGAAAATGGAACCTACAAGAATAAAGTTTTTAATTACAGATTGCAAAATACAGACCAGTGATGCTGATAAAGCATTTGCTCATGTTTTCTAACTCTCTGATACAGTTTTTCAGAAATACTTCTTACAGTTCTTCCATTTTCTTCAGGCTCTGTTTTAAGCATTTTTCATGAAGAACATCAGTAGTTTACACATCATATATAATCTCAGAGAATTTATTTAAAAAATGCAAGGACAATGTTTTTGTGTAGCAAAATTGCCCTTTGAAAATTGTTATGATAATTGCAATATAAAGTTATAATTTACAAAGCCACTCTTGTCTGTTCAGATATTGCATCTCTTAGATTCCTTTTATCAGGGCTCAGTAGCTTGTACAAAGAAACTCTGTGTTGGAAAAAGGTCTGGTCCCAAACATCCTAGTATTCACCTTCCAAAAATAAGTCACTTGTATCAGTAGTTAATATTTTTTTTCAGGAGTTTTTTGACCTATCAGTCTAAGGTCATTATTTATATTACACCATTTTTTTCAATGAAAAGAGTGCCTAAACCTACCAGCAAACTATAACAAACCACTGCCTTTTAAAGTGTAAGAGGTATTGGCTGGAAGGAAAGATACAGAGTAGGATTTGTAACTTAAAAATCTATAAACAACTTTTCCCATGTTTTTTTCATTTAAGTTTTCTTAACCTACAGATTTGGAAGCTTGTTGTATGCCATTTTTTTTTTGTATCTTGACATAGTCATTCTCTTGCATAACTGTGATGAAATTTGCTAAAAAATGTGCTATAGATGGAAAGATGTACATCTGGGATTTTGATGCAGTTATTGTGTCTTCAAGAGAGGAATTCCCTACCCAGATATTTGTGAGATATGATAGAACTAATAGTTTTACATAGAAATGAGAATATCGTATTTTGTATAAATACTTGGAAAATACGCTATCTACAAAACTGCCTGTGTATTTTGGGTGATAATATTTTTTCAAGGAGGAAACACTGGAGTTCTAGTTTTTATTATTATTATGCATATTAAAAGAACAAGAGATTCTGACAGATACAGAACACTGAAGAAATGGAGAGGAACATGGCTTAGTAATGAGAAGCAGGAGACCTAATTTCACAAATTGTTGTAAATAAGAATAGATCAGGCTAGGATCTTTCAAATTTCAAAGGCATGTTACAGGGCTTAGAAACAGAAGGAGCCATGTGGCTTCTTTCTTCCTGGTATTTAGGGAAACTTTATGAAGTGGAAGGATTTCTAATAAGGAGAATAGTTATTCCTGAAAAGTTTGCCTTTTGAAAAAAAAAAAAGCAATATTCTGACTAAAAGTGCTTGGAAGAATTTCAAGCAGCTGCTCCTGAAATAAAACTTCAGTGAGATGTAGACAGCCTAATTCATCTTAGTCAAGGCCCCAGCAATTCCACACCCAAGTAATTTGTCATTTTTCCATAGTGTCAGAGAATTCAGTGTTTCTGCCATGTAGTTCAATGTTTTGTTGAAGCCAGCTAGCTTATAATTTGCTTTCTCTACTGAAATGTACTTATGGCCTCCTTTTTCATCCCAGTTGTGTTATATTGTGAATGTTTCTGAAACAAGGACTGTACTCTCTGTCCTTGTATGGGAGTAAAGAACAGAGATCTTTTGGAGCCAGAGTGGAATTTGTTTTATAATTAGTTTAAAACTAGTTTGGTAGCTGATAAATTTGCAATTGAAAGGCAGGTCAGTCGATGATGAAGTACAGTTAGTTACCTTGTGTGGTAAGCATAGCATAAAATGCATGCTTGAAAATAATCTCAGTAAAAAGAATCATCATCAGCTCCCCACACAAATTCTTATATTTCCTAGTTTTCCATAGAAACTGTTTATGTTAGAACAGAAACAGATGTAGGGGTGGCAGGTGTTTGATAGAGTTTGTGTGTTCAGAAGGGTTAAGGTTGCTGACATAACACATGGTACAGAAGACCCAAACAAGTAAGAATAATGGCAATAATTCTCTCTCATGTTGCACCTTTCATTTCAAGGTAATCAGTATTATATTTTCATGCTCTGGGTAGGAACAAGTGGAAAGGAAAAAGGTAGTTTGTGTAAGGTCACCAAACAGACCAGTAGCAAATTTGAGTTTTCTGTGTTCCAAGGCAAGTATAAGTCTCAAAACAGTAGTTGATCTAACTAATGAATTGTCTTTCTAATATTTTCCCTTGACGAGATGAGTGTATAGCCAAACAATAATTTGATTGCTTTTTGAAGTATATAGAATTGAAAAAAAAAAAAATTTGTCTGTTTAGAAAGCAGTGAAAATAAGTCACTTTTATTACTTTGGAAACACGTGTTTCATTACATGGACATCATCCATTATTGTTGCATTTACTGCATTTATCGTAAAAGGTTTTCAACTTTTCTCTCATTGCCACATTTTTTAATGTAAAATATGTAAAATACACATATACATAAGACAATATAGAATGATGAATATTCAGTCCCGTCTTTTGAATGTGGTAGAGGAAAAGTGTAAGTTTTATAATTGAAGTCCATCAGCTAAAAATAGATGGCAAAATATGAGCTATTTGTACCTTCTACTACTCTGATAATATATTAAAAATAAGCAGACATGGTAGACTACTTGGATGGTCAGAACAACTTTGTTTTCTCAGTTTCTGTAGTTCTGATTTGTGCAGAAGGCACATATATTCTGTCACATTCTTTCTCTATGCCTCTTGGTGTTCTTTGGAAGTTTAGGCTTATTTTCATTTTTGTATCAATAATGTCACTAGAATACACATTTCATTTATAAATTCATATATGCAAATCTATATATTCAGATCAAGTTCCCAGTTACTCAGAGTAATGGGGAACGACAATGCTTAGATAATGGGAAAAGTAGGTCCAGCTTTTTTTTCTGGGGGTAGTCTGATCTATGCAGGGTCTCCCCATTCCATGTTAGTCGGGGCTAATAGGAAGTCAGAAGTCATTAACAGTGCTTGGTCTGAGCTGGCTCATTTAGGTCACCCTTAGCTGAGTGCTTTGTCCTGGTGTTCAAATGCATGAGAATGCCCATTTGCAAGGCTGCTCTCTGTATTTTCATATTTTGACACTTGGACTGGTCTTTCCCTAGCTCAGCATTCTGGAGCATGGCCTATAGACCACAGCGAGTCATCTTCCATCTAGATAGGATTTTGTTGACCTGAAGGTCAACACTGGCCCTCCCAGGCTAGATCTGTAGGTATCAAGGTGTGCTACTGGTTGGTGCTGCTAGAAAACATACTCTCATTATTCTTGCAGGCAGCGTGGCTACAGCCTATGCTAGGAAGTCTGCCTATCTCTCCTGCAGAGGCTGTTCAACTATTTCTTGGCTGAAAAAGTAAATGAAGCAGTGTAGTTGTTTTCAAACTATATGTAAATGACTAAATTTAAACTAAACAACCTGACCAAACCTGAAATAGCTGATGCAGTTTCCTGAACTTTATCTGTGACATAAACCTTCATACACCACCTCTAGATGATTATGAGCTGATTGTATTTTATATTTTTTGAGGATCACAGCTATATGAAGGACCAAGAAACACAACATAATTTAACTGGTTTTTCACCCAGTCATTTCCCCTCATGTCCAAATTCAGTTCTGCTCTGCTGGCAATTGCTGAGCTAATAATCATGTTCGTTTCTAAGCATCACCACATGCATTACAAAGTAGTACTTAATTAGCAATTTGATTTGAATTAATCAAGGGGTTTTTGTTAACTCAGAAAAAGACATAAAGATTGGATTAATGTTCATTTTAATTTCCTTTTCCTTTGTGTTTAGAAATAGATTTTGTGCCATTCAGTGCATAAAAGATTTTCTTTCTTAAAACCGTGTGTGTGCAGCTATTGTTTTGGTGTTGGTTAAAGCAATGACTGTGCTTGGGTTTAAAACACTTAGCATGTAACAGGTTATTAATATTTCAGAAATATAGTCCAGTATTATGTTAAGCTAGAATATTAAAATATTTTTATTAAAATTATCACTAAAATTTGTTAAATTTTTATATAAAAATGTGAAAGATTCGACTGTGCACTGCTGCATACATATCCCTTTGGAAATGAATGAGGACTCAAGAATGTTGTGAAGACTTAGCATTCCACAAATTGTTCTCTTATTCTTCCACCTTTCACTCCACTGTGACACCATTTTGTTCTGCTATTTATCTAGCAGGTACTAGAATTTATGTCTAAATTTTAAAAATGTTGGTGTGATAAAAAGAAAGAAACCTTTTTACATTTATACTATTTAAGTCTGGAGAATAAAGTGGCAATACAAGAACTGTTTTGAAGGTATAAATTTTTAAGAGTTGCTGAATGTTTAATTTGTTAGTGCATCAAAGCTTTTTGATAGAATTTTTGATAGAATATAAGGGAGGAAGAGTTGTCAAAGATTATCTTGTCCCTTTCCAAGTCTTAGAGTTACCTGTCACTCCTGACAGGTATTTGACCAGTCAGTCTTAAAAATGTCATGTTACAGAAACAGTTTGGAAACAGCAGAAATGAAAAAAATGTCTTTACAGTAAGCAATCATATGTCTGATTGAGGTGTTTTTTTTTTTTCCATATGAAGATAACATCTGCAGTTAGTCTGATGCTTGCAGAAAATTTTGGTCTTTGCTTGAAAGGATTTTTACTTTATGTATGTCTGGTTTCCAGGAGATATTAGATTGACTGATGCCTGTGCACATATGGAATATATATGGTGCTTGAAATTTTCAGGCACAATCTTAAATGTCATATAAGGGCTCTGATAGCACTGAGTTCAGAATATCCCCAAAAACTATTTGCTGTGTGCATTCAAACCTGTTACATAGTGTATGAACACAAATTTCTCTCTGCAGGATCCCAGATAAATGCAATCATTAAACACTTAATTACTGAAAACTTCCTCCCCACAGTGGAAATATGTAAAAGTTATGGTTTTTATCTTATATTGTATTCCCCCCCCCACCCCGTGCTTTTCTTTCCATTTTTTTATTTAATTAGCGCTGAATAATAAAAAATGTGGAGACAGAGAAGGAAAGAAATGAGAATAATCAGAGGTCTACAGAACATGACTTAAAAAGTAAGATTGACATGATTTTAAGTGTAGTGTTCAAAATTGGACCTAATTACTCCAACTGAGAATCTTCCTGGTACCAAGTAGAAAGAATATACAAATCTTGAGAATTATTCTCTTTTTTATATATCCCAGTATGATGGCTACCTTTTCATAACAGCATGGTATTGAAGCATCATATTCTGTTTCTGATGCAGTAAAATCCCCATGTATTCTGCTGCAGAGCTTCTGTCGCCAGTCCTTCTCTAGTCTGTGCATTTGTATGGTTGTTTCTGCCTGCTCACAGAATTTTGCATTTTCCCTATTTAAACTTCATCACTTCTATTTTGTCCGGTTTCTCAAAACTTTCTTTGACACCAGCTGTCATTTTCATTGACACAGCTCTGTGTGTGATGTATATGCTGCAATATGATACACAATGTGAATATTTCGCAGTCCGGGCACTTTTAATAGGCACTCTATCTATCCATTATGCAGATTATCATTGTAGTTCAGTGACAACATCGAGTGGTTTTGGAACGAGGTCAAAAAGGAGCCTGATAAATTGTGCTCACTACCCATTTTCAGTTTAGCAAACACTCAAAGCAGTTACCAAGTTGAGCACAATTTTTATGGTCAATCATTCAGCCAACTGATCGTGATTTTGTCTAGCTCACACTTCCTAGCTTGCTTCTGAGATGTCATGAAAAACATTGTCAAAAGCCTTGTTAAAACCCACATTTGTAACATCTACTTCTTGTTCCTAATGCACAGAAGCCGTTATCCTCTTACTGAAAAAGATATGTTTAGACTAGCTTTTTCCCTACCAATTTCATGTCAGTTGTTACTTATTTTATTGGTAGTTTACCAGTGGAAATAGCTTGTAGCCTGTTTTTTTTTTAATAGAAATTCAATTGACTAGCATAATGCTGTAATTGTAAATATCTCTAATAAAGAAGATGAATGAAACACTGTTTGCAAATGCCACTAGAGATCTCTATATTTCATGAAGACAGAAAAGTTAATTCTTCTGGACAGCACTATGACAAAACAGAGCTAAATAAAAGATCAGTGTCTTTATTTTATTTCAACCTACTTTTCTTTTTTTTCCTAAAGACTTTTAGATTCCTGTTGACAGTCAAAACTGACAATTCAGGTTTCACTTTTCTGAAAACAAAGTGTATCTTGATTTTACAGTGTTGATATTTACCAGTGAAGAGATAGACAGTGCAAGTATACAGGATGTGAATGAAGACAGAAGTTTTCTTCGTGGCTGGGACACAAATTTCCAGAGATGCTTTTGCTCAGTAATAAAGGTCGATGAATGCTGGAAAAAAACGTTAATTAGTTCACAATTTGAACATTATTTTGTAGGGGGACTTTTCCCCTTAGCTTTCCTTTTCAACTGTTTTTTGTACAAGAAGGCAGAATTTATTTGAACAAACAATCTGATTAATGGGGAAACTGAGGCACTAGTTTATAAGGAAAATGTGAAAAAAAACTGTATCAACTGATGGAGCCTCCAGAGGGATTTGTAAAATACTGGACTCTAGAATCAAGTGTAGGTATGAGCACAGTTCAAATGAATAAATATCAACCTAATTCCATTTTCAGTGTTTGGGATATTTTGAATATTCCAGTTTCATAGGTTTCCTCAAAAGATAAGCATCTGTCTTCTTATCTGAAAGAAGTCTCTCTGAGACGTCAAGGTATATGAAAATTATTGCTTCAATGTGTTGGTGAACACTTTTCTCCACGATCTTCTCACAAATTTATGTTCTTTATATCCTTATGTGGTCATTTTATCCCTCTCCTATGGTGAGCAAAATTGACATTGAACTTGCATCCCATCCTCTTCTAGTCATGGTACTTTTGTTCTTCTAAATCAGCCAGTGTCCTACTCAAAAGAGAAAAAGCAGTACATAATATAGCTTTTTAAAATTATTAGCTATTTTCTATGTGGAGTAAAATATATCCCAGCATATTAATATATATGCTGGGATATACTTTACTTTATTAATATATTTTATTAATAAATAAATAATTTATTTATTATTCTCAGATTAGTAATTAAATTCTGTAGTTTTCTACATTCAAATATTATGTAAATGGACCAGATTTTTTTATAGACAGGTTATAGCTTTGCAGTTTATATAACTGCTTTAACACTTTAGGATAAGTTCCACTGATCTTTGAACAGTTTCTACAGTAGGTCTGTCAATTATTTTTAGCTTGAGGTCTATGGAATTTTATTCAGACATTTCAAACAGGTTTCTTTTCTTGATGGACAGTGAGATCTGGCAACAGTTGATATCAGCTGTCTTTTTGATCTTTTTTTTCCCCCTCAGCTCTGCCTGATTTACAAGTCATTGTTAACAATTAGTCTTTTGAGTATGAGGTTCAATATTTAAGATGTTGAAAGGAGATTTAATTTTGAAATGTCCATGCAGTTTGACCCTTCTCTCTCTTTGCTTTGATTCCTTTGATGTGGAGCAGGTGAACTGGTTCTCTTCAGTAACTGCACTGACTGTTCAGGGCACAAGAAGTGTGTTCATGTGTGCCAGGACGAGAGTGCTCTCTTAAGTCAGTTTGAGAGTCATCCTTAGTGGTTTTCATGCCATGCTACACTGCAGTCACTGCTATTGTGTCATCTTGGACATAACCCCAGGCCAGTACGGAAGTATAAAATGACCTTTTCCCACCTGAATTTAAAGAGAAAACCTTGACAAGCCATCTCTTGGCTTGTTGTAGATATGGGACTAGAACAAAGGATGGGGAAGTAGTTGAAGCAGACCATTATGCAGACAGTGGTATGTATAGTCAATGCTCAGGGATGCAGTGAACTTTCTGAGGAGAAAGTTTCTGGTGCATACACTCTGCTGTGTCCTAATAAAGTCAAAATAATTAATGGGAAAAGTTTTGAAATAATGTCATCTTAGATACAGGACAAATTGTCTTATGCAGACTTGATAAGAATATAAGTATTTACAAATGCATTATCTCCTGAAATTACTTGAATATTAAAGATACAAATTTGTTTAATCTGATATATTTATATAATTTATCTCCTGTCCTCCTTTATCATGCTTTACTTTGACAAGATGGAGTAAAAAGAAACATGAGTTTATTTACACACAACAGAAATAATATGTGAAGATTTGGAATAATAGGAGATGATAAAAAGTCTTCCTTCAAAATATGTTGCATTAAAATACAATAGTAGGGACTGAGGATTTCTATTCATTCCAGAAAAACTATAAACATCGACAGCCGCAGCGGCAGAATTTTATATGCATTAAAGAACCCTGTGCTACAAACAAGATGCAGCACTTAAATGTTACAAGCAAATAATTTGTATTCTGTGTTTTGATTTTCTTAGCTCTGCTTTGATAATGCCAGTAGCATTTGGTCATTTCAGCCTCCGTGTCTCTCTGGCATCACATCTGTATTGGTTTGGAGTGGCCTGGTTATTGGTAGCACAGGGGCCACACAGATGGCTCCTGTGGGAAGCTGCTGGAAGCTTCCACCATGTCCGGCAGAGCCAATGGCTGATGGCTCTGAAGATGGACATGCTGCTGGCCAAAACTGGGTCAATGAGAGAGGCTGGTAACTCCTCTGTGATGACATATGTAAGAAGAAAATCAAAACAAAGTCACGGGATTTGTTTCTAGTCAGGGAAGAGGAGGAGGTGAGAATATGTGAGGGAAAACTACATGGTGACACCAGGGTCAGTGGAGAAGGAGGGGGAGGAAGTGCTCCAGGCACCGGAGCTGAGATTGCTCTGCAGGCCGTGGTGAGACCATGGTGAAGCAGCTGTGCCCCTGGGATGCAGAGATCCACTTGCAGCCCGTGGGAAAGGTGCCCACGCTGGAGTGGGTGGATGCCTGGAGGAGGCTGTGATCCAGTGGGAGACCCATGGAGAGACACCCACGTAGCAGCAGTTTTGGGAGGATTGTCTGCCCGTGGGAGTGGCTCACGTTTGCAGCGGGTGCAGTTTGGCTGCTGCTCATGTGAGTGGACCCATGCTGGAGAAGTTTCACGGAGAACTGTTCCCGGAGGAACCCCACGGGGAAGGACTCCTCTCCCAGAGCAGTGGAAGAAAATCTTGGTGATGAATTGACCAAACCCCCATGCCCTGTCTCCCTGTGCTGTCAGTGGGAAGGAGGGAGGGGCTGGGGGGTAAGCGGTGTTTTAAGGGCTTATTTTACCTCTCATTATCCTCCTCTAATCCTGTTAGTAATAAATTTCACTTTGCAACTGAAGTTGGGCCTGTTTTGCCCTTGAAATATTTTTGCTGGTCCTTATCTCACTCACAAAGCCTTCGTTAATTTTTTTTCCTTTTCCCTCCATTGCCCAGCTGTGGCAGGGGAGGGTGAGTGAGCAACTCTCATGGGTGCCTGGAACTGGGCCAGTGTCAAACCACAACATCATATCAAGTTCACTTCATATTTTACTACTATCTTGACTGTTAACGCAGGTTTTGCATTGTCCAAAACTGCAATGCTGTTTGTTATCTAAGAAGAGAGCAAATCTACCAATGCTTGTCCCTGGGAACCTACTACCTATGTCCAGTCGGTTATTTTTCCTTTGTTCAGTATTCACTTCTGCTCTGTCATTTGTTTCATTTTTCTCACTTTCAGTGCTTGTTGTGAAAAGACTGTCATCAAGAACAAGGCCTTTTATGTAAAGGATAGAAATAATTTGTTTCATTTAAGAGTTTGAAACTCTTGCTCTAAATTTAGAATCAGTAACTGAATCAGGTACTGTGCAGTCCTGGACTTACAGCTAAGTCTAGTTTTATGTATTATACACTTCAATTTTTGGATTTTCTAGTGAGTGTTGGAAAAGGACAATATCTAACACTGCCTTTTTGTTCTTTCTTGTCAGAAAAATGATGAGAAGTTGAGTCTGCATCATAGCAGCCGTGGAGCAGCCAGTTGCAAAAGTGAATTTTCAGAAAATACTGACCTTCCAGTTGACAGTTGACAGTTGTCAGTCTGCACATGGAAAAGATGAGGAAAGAACATATGAAGCAATCCTGGTAGAGGATAACAGGACTATGGAGAAAGGTAGACATTAGCAAAAGAAGCATCAGGTGCTATCATGCTGATCAGAAGTGGGTTAAAAGCTTCTTTTTTTTCATTTTTATGTGCAGGTATTTTCTCTGAATTAGACCATGAGATAGACATAGTGGACAATTCAAGCAGCTCCAGTTCAAGTAATTTGGAAGAGTCTACTGTTGGTAAGATTCTTCAAGAATGAAGTGTACACTACTTTCTAACAGTATAGCAGCTGTTTAGTCCAATATATGAGGGTATTTCATTATTTGTGACAAGTTCACAATCTGTTGTTACCTAAGTAAAGAAAATAACTGTGCCTCTGTGACAGCCATGTCCAGTTCAATACATTTGGTATCACCAGGACTTTGTGTAGCTTGTCCCCATATTTTGCAGTAGCAGTTATGAAAACTGGAACATTATTGGGCTCCTTGAGACAGAAGGTGGTTTTAAATTTAAACATAAGATGACTAATATTGATAAGAAACAGATGGAAGAGTGTGAAAAAGAAAGTTGAAAGAGGCAAGCTTTAGCTGTCTGGAAGAATTGACTGAATGGAACTGAAGGAATGTGTAGATTTTAATTAGGGCAGAATTATGTGACAAAACACAGCATTAATTCTGCTTATAGTTATTTATGGTACTCAAATTGGAAAGCACCAGCTGTGTTGGGTGTTATCTTAAGTAACAGATTTTTGGGATTATATTTCCAATTTGAAAATTAAAAAATAAACTTAACTCAAAAAACCCTAGCTCTAAGACTATGAGTTTACTTGCTACATTGTGAGCTACCATGACCTACCTATTAAATGCAATGGGATTCTGATTACTGAAAATCAAAGTACATTTTATACTAGAAAAAAAAAGAGATGGATGTTAGAGTTAAGCAAAATTTAAGATTTCCATTCATAAAATACGGGGTTGATTTACATGTACTTTTAAAAGGTAAAGGGAATATAGTTGTCTGAAGATTAGAAAACATTATTGCTGCAAATGTCCCAGGCTTAAAAAAACCTCGAATAACATTATTTAGTTGTAATTCTATTTGGTAGCTGGATTTTATTTCATATTTTGGCCCAGGTTCAGAAGAAATATGACCTTTTTTTACTGAAATGTCTAGCCATTAGTGCAGGGCAAATAGATGATTTGGTAATTCTACTTAAAATCCATTAAAATGATTTGCTAATTGTAACTGGATAGCCTGCCATTCTGAAGGCTGGAGGAGCTGTGGCTAGCCAGCCCTGAGATTATTGTCAAAGTTTTCTTAAAAAATAATAATTTTAGAAAGCCCTTTTTTTGTGGTCACTTTCTTGTGCTAAGAGAGTAACTGGAGAAGGCTGCAGGATACAGGGAAGCCTTGAATAACTGTGGGAAGGGGCTGCATAGAATGAATCCCTTGAGAAAAAGCAGCTTCCAGGGACAAAGTTCTATTTTGTGTTCATACTGAAGAATAACACATTGTGTGTCTCACAGGAATGTAATTCTTTGTGGACTAGTTCAGCATTATGCACAGAAATTTGAAGCCTTTGTGTAGTTTGTAACTTGCCACACCCAAAGCATTAGAGATAATGATTTCCTTGTAGTTAATTTTTCTTTGTTAAGATTTAGACATTAACAAAATATCAGCTTTTCCTAATATTTGAATATTACCATGCCATATTGACATAGTTTTAATTAAATATTTTAAGTGGAGAGATCCAGTCAGTTCTCATCAGTCCCAGTAACTTTAATCAGACTTTCTAGAAGTCATTATCCATTTTTCTCCCGGCATAGAGTCTAATTATTATATAGATACTTTAGGATTGCTCTTTCAGAAAAATAACTCTGCAGTCTTACATTCTTAGATCAGCTGTAGTTTCTACTTCATGTTGAAGTCAGTGTTATAGATCAGTTGTAATAATGCTGGAAAATATTTCTACTTTTCAGTGGTAATGAAAAGATAGCTTTAAAAAAAACTAGAAATTGAGGATAATTGGGTATTACTTGAGATATGCTCTATTCATTAATAATAAGTGGCTAACAGAGTTTGAATTATTAGCCATGGTTTTGTCAAGCATGTCAGCATTACAGGGGAAAATGTGGCCAACTTTGTTCTAGCTAAGTTGGAAACTGCTAACACGAAGATGAGAGTTTTAGTTTCAGGTATATTGATGAGGATCGTGAAAGGATTTGTCTAATTGTGCTGTCATCACATCATTCTCAGAGAAAACGTGATCATTCTAATTTAAAACTAGGGTGGTATTTTGCAAAAAGGTGTGATATGCCGAGCTGTTCAGTAGCACAGAAGCTGGTATGGATTTGTCAGTGTAATAGGGGTAAGCTTTTTTATAGTCCAATATTGTCATAATATTTTTAATGACTGCATACTCAGTGTTTTTTCAATTATGCTTTAAGAAAAGGAGTCTTTTTCTTAGTATAGAATATATAGACAATGTATTTCTACAAGACCAGGTCCTTTAACAACTCCCAAGATTGCCAAGTGCAGGGTGTGTAGATTCTGGAATAGTTGCTCCTGGTACTTGAAATGATTAATCTTACAGGAACAAGATTCTGCACATTTCAGAAGCATAGAGGCAGCAGTGACAGATGCATTTTTCTTTTCCTGAAGTAATTATAATTTCAAATTATAAAGATTGACAGAGGATAGGGACATACTGAGTCAAAAAGCTGTGAAGAATGATGAGATGGTAACAGTTTATTAGTTGCACTTTTTTTCTTAGTTTAAAATTACAAGGTTCCCAACTTTACCTTAGCTTAGTCATGTTAAAGGTTTTTTACTTGCATTTGGTTTGCAGTGTAACCATACCTTCCAAAAAACCAAATAGCAGGAAAATATATGATATGTCTTAATGCATAGTAGTCCAGTAGAGCTGGTGTGTCAGTGGGGTGAGAGTTGAAAATTTTACATTTTGTCTGGGAATTCTTTTTTGGACAATATTTTTTGTTTCCCTTAATGATGTTCATTTACATCCCAATCCAGACAATGTCCTAAATACATTGAAAGATAATTTTATGTAAAACATGCTATTAGAAAACCCTGGTCTAAGGGCTTTATGTTCTTCTAACCTTCCTCCCAATATAGAGGTAGCATGCAATAGATTCTTTTCAGAATTGCTCAGCCTTTTCAAGAGATTAAGAAGTCTCAAAACACTGTCCTGTTGTGCTGCTGTATCTTGTTTAAAAGTTTTTCTCTTACTTCATAATTTCATTTATGTTTCCACTATTTGGAGGAATCTCTGCACTTGTGTATTTTGTGACCAATAAACAAAGACATTGATATTCAGGATTCCTTTCCTGAATTTCTGCAACCCAGTGGTATTCAAAGTTACCATGTAACAAAGACAGCACAGATCTGCCTGAACAATGTTCTAGCGATGTAACTCTAAAAAGGTCTCCTGTATCTTTCTTTGAGAAATGCAACTGGTTTACACAGTGCCAGGACTTGAGTCTTGTGTAGGTAATGCTCCTATCCAGTTGAATAATTGGGGATTTCTAGAACTAGTGTGCTCTCACACACTCTGTGTGTTTTGTATGTAGCAAGTAATTTGGCTCATCACTTAGGTCATGAGTTTAGGTCATCACTTAGCTCCAAATTTAACTACTTTTGAGGATAACAACAAACACATTATGAAATAACCCCCTGTTCAGTAATGTCATTTGTTTTCTGGAGCCTGTAATTTGGGCTATATTGCAGGCAGCTACCGTATATCTTGAAAGATCTGTGATCACAGATATGAGCCTTCTTTTTTTTTTTTTTTTCAGATCAGTTGTATTTGATGGATTTGGTGACTTGAGAAGACATTTCTTCTTTAGATAAGATGACTAGATAGCTTGGTAATTTTTTGGAATAAGATTGTCTGACATCTGCTACATATGCTTTTCTGGACGTGAGGAGAAAGTTTAGGGAATTTCTTGAAAATTATTATTGCACCAAGAAACCTATCATTTGCACAATGGGCTGTCTGTGAAGAACTTTGGAGACCTTAGTGTTTTGTAGGCTTGCTTTTCCTGATTTGTCTAAGATTCAGATTTCTCTTGAGACCTCAGACTAACAGGATTTTGTTGAAGACATCAGCCAAGACCTGGCTTTCCTATATGATGCCTGAGTTAAGTTTGTAGTATGTTTATGTCAACTTCTGTTGCTGTACATGGAATCACTGCTAGCAAGAAAAAACTTAGTTGTTTGCTCTGCAAAACAGTTTAGTTAACTTGATTGGGATTGTCCATTCCAGTGTATAGTGATTTGAAGGGCAGCTTACTAAGAGTATGTTGAATAAATAAAGGTAATTTCACCTTTCTTCTGAAAAGATCATTGAGTTGTCATTCAAAAAACCACTCCCTTTGCTGCCATTTCATTAAAGGAGATGTACTGAAGTTCTCTGCTAATACAAAATCTTAATTCAATTTTGTTTCCAGTCTGATCAAATTGGAAAGGTTTTCAGAGGTTTTGTTTTTTAGATACCATTGAAGTGAAAGTTAAAGCCAAAGCAAAAGTTACTATCTGAGGTTTTTTGGATCTCATATCATGTTACCAGCTCTTTCCTTGCAATTGCCTGTTTAGTTGCCTGCAAGAGCAGAACACTAAGCTTCATATTAAAATGTATTTGTACTATTTTTACTGGTGTCGATGCATGTTAAGAAGTTAAAGTCTTAGAAGTTGATCTAATTACATCAACTGCTAAAGACCAAAGTAGCAGTCAGAGAAATTTTTTATGCCTCATTTGATACTATTTTATATGTCCTCAAGGAATCTGCATAGAGCTATTCAGAACGGGGAGGCTGAGGAAAATTAAAAGCTTTGGCTTTTGTGTGTCTTTCACATTCTATCAAGAGTGGGCACAAAACAGGAAAGAGATGGAGGGTTTGTATTTCATTTTCCTTGAGATTGTCTTGAACTGAAAAATGCCCTCTTGCAAGGCATTTGAACAAAACATAATTGCCTTGCTCTTCCTATCCATGTCAAAGGAGTAGCCATGGTGAAAGGAAATATGATCCAGGTAGCCCTGAGCTGAACATCAGGATACACTGTGTGCTCCATGACTTGTGTGAGTTAACTTGCCCACACAGCTGTGCTGTTTCTTACTCCCTGACTGGCTTTGTATGATTAGCATAACTCATACACAGAAGACTAGGGATTATGAATAAAGTCATTAGTGTTCCTTCAGTGTGTGGGTGCACATGTGAGCGTGTTTGTTACAATGGTTTTTACATGTTTGAGTCTCCTTGCGTTTAGTTATTAAGTAAATTATTTTCCTGTGTTTTCATAGTGAGTAACATAATGAGATTCCTCTCTCAGATCTAGCTGCTCAGTGGGTCTCTAGCATAATAATAAGCAATAAAAATAGGCCTGAAGGGTGTTTGCTATTGTTTAGTGATGTTCATCATGTTTGGGGTTTTGTTTTTTAGCATTAATAAGCATTTTCCTAACTTTAGCATATGAATCAGAAAATATTGCATCTCTGCTGTGGTACAGTGGTACAGTGAGTGGTGAGACAGACTCTTTGGTGTGAAATATCATGCACTTGTAAATACACTCATAAGACTGCAGATTAGCAAGTCAAATGTGGTGAGTCATCAAATTGATCAAGCAAATTTGGATATGAGCCCTTTTCTGATAAGAGACCATTTATTTGAAACAGCCAAAGAGTATAGTATTTCAAACCCAATTTTGTATATGAATACTTGAAAAGGGGGATTTTTTATAAAATACTAGCAAAAAGCTGTGTTCACACTTACCTTTCTAGCCAAGTGGCTTTTTACAGATTTTCTTGCATATATTCGCATAATATATTATGGTATTTGTTGTGACAGTGTCTGAGGTTGTAACTCAAAATCCTTACCCCAAGCAACATGACTCACTCAGAGCTTCTACTTTTATATTTGTGTTATTGTGTCTGTGTCCTAAGCAGGTAAAATATCAGTTCCTTGAATAAGCACAGTAATATTTTTAATTTCCTTCACTTTCTAGGCAGTGCGCACTCTCTATTTCTCTGTGTCATTAACAAAGTTAATTGAAGAACTTTTGCTTCTATGAAGGCCTAGTTTATTTGCTATTATGTAATTCAGCTGCTCTTATCAAATAGTCTTTTGTGCTATCTATCACAGAATTTTGGTATCTGTTTTGCTAAGCAAAGCATCGGCAAGGATTAAAATGTTGTTTATTTTTCATTCATTCTCTCTCTGTCTCTGTGTCTACTTTTTAGGGAGATGGATTTGGCCTAAAGATGTATCATTTCTTTTGGTTTAAAGTGAATTCAGTTTGACAGATGAAAGCCTCCTTCAGATTTTTTTTGTTTTTAAATTCAGAGGATCTCAGAAAAGTAGGAAAAATATTTCAGAGTCCAACACAAAAGTATGTTTGAACACAAAAAATGTAAGACTCTCAAAAATATGTTTGCTCTACAGTTTCTCAAGAACTAACGTAACTGCTGTAACAAGACCAACAATGGGAAAACTAGTTTAAGTTTGACATAAAATCTTTTTTTTCTTATCTGCTGTTTGAGTGATTAGATGCCTCTGTTCTTGTTTAGTGATAATGTTTGTGATGTTACTAGTGTAGAAAAAAATCTCTTGTAGATAAAGATGCAGGCCTTTTATTAAAATATATTAATTGTATGGGAAAATTGTACGAATATCCTAATCTTGCTACTCAGACTTTCAGTCAGCAGAATTATCTTTTCATTAAACATACACTCAATGAACATGAGATACCAGGTTGGTCTCAAATTACCATCCAAATTACCTTCAAAAGAATGGTTTTACAGGAATGATTTAAGACAAATGCTTAAGACTAAAATTTGCTTTAAGGCAATGCTTTCCAAGTGCATAAATAATAGATGTCATCAAACATTGGCTTTCCTTCTACACATTTTTTGGCAGTATGCAATAAATTGTTCCAATGTTTACATTCAGTTTTATTGCTGATTAGATGTTGGACCAATAGCTGGTCATACTGCTGTCTTAAATGGTCTTGACTTCAGGAGGATTATTTAAGAAGGAAGGAATTACATATGTTATTGCATATAGATAGCCAGCTAATGGATTGGTGGCAGTAAATCTCTGGTGGACCTCTAAGAAAGTGGGCAAATATTCTATCTCCTTATCCAGACAAGAGACAATATTGTGGCTATAGTGGTAGCAGTAACTGTAACAATTTAATGGAAATCCAGGTACATATTCTGTGGACATCTAGTCAGCATGTGTTGTTACTTTCTGTAACAGTTTTCTGACATAATTTATTAAAATACTCTGTCAGGCTGAGATGCAGCATGATGCAGCAAATTTTTGATACATCAAACAGTAACTTGATTGTCAAGTAGGGGTTTGGAGTTTGTTTAATGCTGTTTTTTAAAAGTTGTCTTGACACCATGTCTGGGAATAGAAGATACTAACTTGCATGTTGTACATTTCTTTTAAACAGAAAATAATATTTATGTGTTTGTTTCAGATACAATTAAATGAAGTTTTAGTGCTTCTGAAAGACAATCTCAGATAAGGTAGGTGTGATTTATGATTTAAATATAATTAATCATTGTTACTATAAATTCCAGGTGGTTGTTTCACAGTAGAACAATTCCTCAAGTGCCTTCATGAAACATGTCCTTGGTTACCTTTACAGCTTCATTTTACCTCAGCCTAGGACACTAATTCTGCTTGAGGATATTGTTAGAGGGTATTGGCACACAAAAGCTTTACATGATAAATAGTTTTAACAATGGACCTTGCTACTGAAGCTTAAACTGATGTGAGTTGATTAGCCAAATTCTGGTTTTATATTTTTAAGCAGATTTTTTTCCATAGAAAAATGTGCTTGTGTATTTGATAGTGTAGAGTAGTATCTTGTCCCTTTGAACTCCTCTAGACTTTCTGTATAAATATAGGCACCCATTTCTTGCATTTTGTAGGCCTCATTTCCTTCAAAGAGGAAACAAACAGAAGCAGAATATGTCATACCATCCCTCTTCTAAAGATCTTCATTTTTCTTCTGTTTTTTTCAGTAATGCATCAAACACATTCTTGACCATTATTTTTTCTGACCAGTTTGGCACCACCCTTATTCAGAAATCCTGTTAATCGTTTCTTCATTTCTGCTTTTCTTTCATATTTGGAAAAAACTCTCAAACTTACTCTTGGCTGCATCTACCTCCTGACCAGTTTTTTCATTTTACCTTTAACTTAGCTAGGTGAGTATTTGTAATGATAGCATTGATTCTTTTCCTGTGTTTCTCCACAGATCCTGTTTGATTCAAGTGCAATACTTTATTTTTTGCTTTCAGAATGGTTCTTAGCATAACACCATCCATTCTCCCATTTATCACTTCCTAGCCTTACATCTTAAGTCCTGTTGCAGTCAGTAATGGCAGCCTCCCCATGCTTGAGCATTGAAGAAAGCACATTTTCTTTCTCTTTGTAGAAATTCACTACAACACAAATCTCTGCTCCTCACATAACCATTAGCAAAACTATTTCCTTGTTTTAATTTGTAGCTACTCCTTGAAACTGTAGTTTTCCCTACTGCCACAGAAATAGATACAAATTCTTGCCATACTCAGGCTATCGCGGCTGCGTCCATCAGGAGAGCATGTTTGTTCTTTCAGTTCCCTGGTGTCTGTACCCATTTGTTATTGCTTATCTCAGCTAGTGAAATCTGCAGGCTGGGAAAGTATTTGTCTAGAGTTTAGAGAAGGATCTAGAATTGAAACATGTAGACATGTATTTCTGACATTGAGATATTGCTATCCTGGTGATGTAATACCAATTTTTTCCCCACTTTACAAGTACTGACCAAGGAAAGAAACTTTTATTTAGTAGAAGTCATTCATTCTATTTTGGACATGCAGAGTAAACCAGCCTTTAAAAATGCACAGTTGTAAACTAGTGAATTTGGACTGATTTCCTTTAGAGGAAACATGAGAAGGAGTCAGAGAATACTGATACTTTCTCTACTGTTTTTGATGCCAAACACAATTAAAACTTTTTTCTTTTTCTTAATAATGATAGAGATTATGTTGACAGTTCTGGATCAAGACTGCGACCAGGTAATTTTGTACTTGCAAGAAATTCAAACTTTAACTTAAATTAAACCTAACAATTTTCAAGTTCCTGAACATTATTACATTATTCTCCTGTTCATATAGAGTGTTTCCTCTTTTATTTCTTCCTTTTTATGGCCTATTGATCTGCTTTTGAGAGTACCTTCACTCCCCCGCAGGTTCCACACTAAGAAAATCGAGTGTTTATTCATGATGAGATGGAAGTTCCGTGGTCTACCAGTTGTAGGTCTTTGCAATATGAAATATCATGGTTTTATTTATAATTGTATTTTAAAATGTTAGAAAAAAAGATAATTACATTTTACGTACAAATATGTTATCTGAAGTATCATTAAGGTACTTCTTAAAAGTATGAATTCCAAGGGTGAATCAGTAAGATCTGATATTAATTGTCATTATCCCAGCTAAACTTCTGCTGAATGCAATGGAAATTTCTCCCATAAAATGAATATTTCATACAGCCCTTGCAAATTATCATGTATTTATACATCATGATTGATGAAACAAGTTTTCCATTTGAAGTACTTTTACTGTGAAGCTTCACACCCCGTGAGTTGCTAAGCTGTGATTTCAGAATGCATGTTGTCTGAATTAAATAATATTTGAAATAAAATTATTTTGATCAGTTAAGATACAGATCTTCACAAAAAAGTGCTTGTTGTCTGTACTGAGTTCTATTTTACAGCTTTTAATATAAAAACTCTATTAAGAATTTTAATTATGCAGTACAAATCCAAATTTGATGTCAACCTTCTGTAGTTTCAGTGATGTTTGCTTAAGCGTGCTATATAATAACAACACAGTTTAAACATAATGTCTGCAAGCTATAATGATCTGCAGAGAAATACTTTAGCCTTTGTTGATATTTTCAGTTCTGTGAGTAAATTGAGTAAATCCGTTATCTTTTGTCAGTGATGATTTCCTTTTGGATAAAAGTCTTAAAAGCTTTGGTCAAGCCTTCAGCAGCCTATTCACACATGTGCCCTTATCTTCCAAATTATGCTATACTTCTGTATTAAAAAAAACCCAAACAAACCAAAAAAACCCACCAAAACAACCAACAAGGAACTTGGAGTGGTCTGGGACTTCATGGGGACTCCTCAAGTCTTTGAAGCACACAGATACAACAAGTAGACATTAAATCTGGTCCTCCTAGACTTTTAAGTCATATTGTTGCTGTCATACTAGAAAAGAGAAAAGGCTCCATAAGTTGAATAACAGAGAAATCCAAATTATGTCCTACTTGGTCGTTGCTATTTGTTGTTATCATTCTAAACATATTTCTATTAAAAAAAAAAAAATCAATCAAGACCTACAAAAGAAAAGGCCCTGATTTATTTATTTTTGGTTTGTAATACAAGCCATTGACAGAAAAAGAGGAGACAAATACCACAGAATAGGGAGCAGTGAGAAAGGGAACATGTCAAAGAAGTACAGGTTTTATGAGCGTCCTAACATAACTGAGGATTTTAAGATTATAATGGCAAGGCCACACTAGGTTCTTTTGGGCCTTGAATATAGCAGTGTTGAAACAGTTCATAAAGAGGTGAAAATGAAGCAAAAAGAGCTAAATCAAAATTGTTCTTCCGGTGGCATATATTTTAGAATATTATAGCATGGCTTCCACTGTCACCTTGAGCAGAATCAACTTACATTCTTCTTTAAGTGACTCAGAGGAAATGCAAAGCTTCTTTTCCTCTTACTGGTTATTGAGAGAAGACCCAGGGAAAATATGTCAAACAGAATTTCACTTGACTTTCTCAAGACACCTGCCAAAAGGCAGTGCAACAAAAAACCCCAGCAATATCAATGATGTTGTCCTCCTGATCCTTCTAGAAATGTGTCTCCCTGTGGTAGAGAAGGATGTTTTCTGTATCGCTTTATTTCTGTGAGAGCACAGTTCAGATCTGGAGGGCCTTTAGACACTAATATTTGTGAATATCTTTCTTATTAAAGTAGCCAGCACAGAAATTCATCAGTAAAAAAGTGGTAATAGTTCTGTTGTGGACTAGTTAATGTTGGTATTTGGATTTCATCACCCTCTCAGCAGAATTTTTAATCTTGACATAAGATCACTTTGGAAAAAAAAAAAAAAGAAAGAAATTTTTCTGTGGTTGTAAATTTATACATAAGACTTGATGATCCTCACGGTGTTTCTGTGAGAGTAAATTTTAGAATATCTAAATTAGCCTCTGAAGTGTAGTTTAGAGATAATTGTATTTAGGAGAGGTACAGGGCTGCTGGCTGAAGTTCAATATTTCTGCCAAAGCTCTTTGCTTAGCTTCCAGGTCTAATAGTCATCTTGGAAAGATTATTTTGTGAACTAATGTTCTTTAGTGACACACTAAGTGGTTTATAGTGGAAGTGTGCCGATAAACTTTTATTTAATCTCTGGGCCTGACAGTGTGTATGACTTTAATACACAAGATTAAAAATCCTAAACAATAGATTTACCTCATTGAAATGGTCCATGTCAGACATATTGTTATAATGCTTAGGGTAGAATAAAAATAAATTTCATAACATCAAAATATATTAAAAAATATATTATGTCAGTCTATGTAAAAAAATCAGTTAAGAAAATTATGTTTGTCATATATTTATCCTTTTGAATAAATGTGACAAAATTTCAACAATTGTTGAGGTACATTAATACTTCTTTTCTCATGGAGTAATTTAGTGATTCAGAGAAAGGGATTTTCTTGTGAAACATGTTGTCACTTACATTGTCTAAATTTTTAACATTTTAGACTATCCTTTTTTTGTTCCCAGCATTATTGGGAAAACAAGTCAAGCATTTCAACTTGGTATTTACATCTACAAGTTTTAAACATTGTATGCTATTAATGTACCGAGGCAACAAAATGAGCTGCCCTCCTGATTTTACTCCTGTCATCTACAGCGACGGCAGGAATTGCTGTATCACAAAGGAAGGTGCATCAGATCAGTGACCCTTTTCAGCAGATTCTTGTTCAGCTACACAAAATTATCTTCATCACTCAAGTATTCATTCCTGTTGCTTTTGACATTCTGTACTTTTTAGTCATTTGCTGTTGTCAAAATGATGTTACTGCAAATTGCTGCTAATTTAGTTACTGTTCTTTAAAAACAACAGAACTTGACATTTTTGCAGATGGCAGGATGCTTTAAAAATATATCATTAAAATAAAGACTAACTTTGAATATTAGTATGTGGAGGATGGCAATAATTGAGTCATATTAAAAAAAAAGCTGTGGCTCACCTCAGAAAAATGGATTGTACAGTAAAGTATTTTTACAACATTCTGTCATACCAGCAGTATGACTACTTAAAGTGAAAAAATCATATACTGACATGAAGAGTTAATAAAATGCTTTCCTCTGTAGTAATAGTTTCAAAATAACTTTGAAGTTGTATTTTAATTATCAGTACATAGTAATACTCTCTTGGGAGTTTTAGTGCAATTGATGAAATCCTGAATGTGTTAACTATTTTGAAATGTCAGATATTTTCCAATTTAAGACTTACTTTAAGACTAAGTTCAAGTGTTTCATAATGAGAGAGAGTTGAAGTTATTTCATGCTGATTCCAAAACAAAAACGGAGCTGAGCTGATACAAAATCTGCCTTGAATTCTCACCTAAAAATGTGATTGGAACCTCTTTATTCTGCAGAAAGATGGCTACCATGCAGCTATTTGAAAAAAATGCCATTATTAAACAAACAACTTTTCATTTTCCAAAATGAAGTGTTTACATTTGGGATGTGATGTTTATCACCTCAGGGCTTTTGAGATTGATCAGCAAATTTGTTTGGTTTTGTTTAGAACAGAATAACATAACTGAATTGGGCATGCTTTACATGTCTCTCTTTTGGTCTTTTTTTTTCTTTTTAGTTGTCAAGCTTATCAAAACATGTAATACAAGAATTAAGTTATCAGAGACAAAGGAAACAAACATTAGTTAAAATAATTGGAAATTATATCCTCTCCTATGAGCAGAAGTGAGGCAGTTCAGTTTTTACATGGTATATTAGGAGTATGTCCAAGGTGCTCATTAGTGAGCCTATCCTCTCTGTTGAAGCAGGTTTTCTCAAGTGGCTTACTAATTAATATGAATTATTGTAATGTGGATGCTCAAGAACTGAGAACTAACAGCAAGTCAAAACTGGCTCAGAATTGACCACTGAAGCAGTAGCAACAGCTTTTCTCTGATTTCAGAGAAACCACAATCCATACCTGTACTTGTTTACTATGCTCCCTATGCCTCCCTTGCACTTGTTTATGGTCTTACAAATCTAAGGTCAAGTATATTTTATAATACATAGATGTTTTCTCAAACTGATACATATTCCAGCTGACAGTTCTAAACTGAAGTTTGCAAGGAAGAGTTTTTGCCTGTTAGTTCTTGGCTGCCAGCAGCCTTCCCTGTTTCCATGGGAACAAGAATCAGAGTGATCTCTGGAAAACAATGTAAGAGAAAGCTTTTTAAAATGCATTATGAAAATCCTTGGCCTTTTTTTTTTTTTTTTTTTTTTAACTGATCTGACAACTGATTTCATTAAAACAAAAGCTAAAATTGAACATTGGTGCCGGAGGCAACTCCGAAGTTTCTCAAGCACTGGACTTGTTCTTTACCATTTCTGCTTCAGCATATCCCAGTATCCCCATGGTACATTAACTACACCCAGTTGATTGCAGTGGTAGGTAATCCATAGAATATTTTGTTGGCCTTTCCTAAGGTATAATTTTTTTATTGTCTTCCTAAGCCTAAGGAACATTTAACTTCTGACTTAAAGCGGATGTGTAAGGGCTTATCAGCATGAAAAAAGAGTAGTATCTGTCTGTAAAAAAAAAATAAAATCAGCATGCTAGCAGCTGTCTGGAGGAGTCTTTCGTGCTTAGCATGTGACTTTTATCCCTGATTTGTCAGAGCAAATCAGGACTCCTGTGAGGATAATAAAACCATTCTGGATTTATAGCTGTCTAAGCAGTAACTTGTTCCAGTGGGATAAACGTCTTTATAATGTGTCCTATGTCAGTGTTTAAATGTGAATCATTAGTGGTCGACCCTTCCCTAAGTAGTTAAAAAGCTTCCTGAATTCAGTTGAGTGGTATTTAATGAATTTACATCAATGAAATTATTATAAAGTGTGTACTAAATGGTAGAAAGTCATAATTTTTCAAACAGTGTCTGCAGGTATAAACAACTATGCAGAAACAGCATAGAAGATAAATTCAAAAGGGTGGTAACATACCATAGAAAGGTTGTCAGACTGGGTTGGTGTCATTGCAGTGACCAACAGCTGAAACTGTACATTTACTGTTGGAGCATAAAAATTATTTTAAAGGAAAAGATATCCTTTGAACTCTCTATTGAAGACTTTAAGTACAATAGAATATGATTTGTGGGCTTTTTGTTTGGGTTTTTGTTTTTTGTAGATATAGATGAAATATGTGTTCTTTTTCAACCAAAAAGATGCAGGAGGAAAAAAATATAAAATCAGTTATGCTTTATAGAAAAGTGAAAGGTGAATTGCCTCCATCAGGAAGCTTAAAGCAAAAGGGATGCTCTGAATGGTATTAAGACCCTTAAGGACCTTAAAAGAGGACATTGAAGCCATTCTATGCACATTGAATGAAGGTCTAAGCTTCCTGATATTCCATTAATTTCAGATGGAGCGACTCATTGTAGCCAACATGAAATCTAGTGTAATGTTCTGTGTGCTTCATCTGTAGAAAAATGTCCCAAATACTAGCTCTTTGATCAGGGAGGCAAATCTGGTGTTTCCAGTGTTAGGCTAGAAATGCTGTTTACCTTCAAGACTAGAAGAACTGAGTTACATGGCAAGCTAAGCCTAACAGAATGGGCAAACAAAGGATCTTTATTATAATATGCCATTAAATCAAGTCTTATACTGTTGTATATCACCATTCCATTAGATATCAGTGTTTCTTTTTGCAGTGTAGCTACATTTCTCAAAATGGCACTTCTGAATGGGTCATTTTTATGGCCTGTGTAACTGAATAGTGAAAGTGTATTTCTTTGTTTCATGTAGCTTTGTCCAGCTTTGCAATGCAACTTGAAAAGGAGAATCATTGAGAGATTCAAGAAGCCCCTGTTCAGTCAGCAGAGCAATCCTTGTAAGCTGAAATCAGAAATCAAAAAGGTGTGGTACACCATTTATTACTTGTGGCCAAGTTTGTCTCTCCTTCCTGTCAATCATGCTACTGATATTAGTATCACAAAATACAAGTGGCAGAGTCCATTTTCAAAAGGAAATCTTTAGAATATTCTCCAGCTATCCTATATTTGGCAAATATGGAGTCTCCTTAAGTAAGGAGTTTCTGCAGGTTGGTTTCAAGTTTGTACCTTTCATTAGAACTCTTTCTGTAAATGGAAAGGACCTGGTAGCTCCTACTACACAAAACCAGACTCCATCTCATCAGAGCTCAAAAAGACGAGAGGAAGGGCAATGTAACTAGAGATTATGTAAGCTCTTAATTTATGCAAGCTCTGCTTGATATAGTTCCTTAATATTTTTCATATTTTGGACTGTATTCCTGCTCAAATTATTAATCCGAAGAGAGCGGTGTCCCAGAGTACCTTGAATATAACATGCCTTGTCCTGTTGCACAATGTGTCAGCAACATTTTAGTGTCTTCAATTTTAAAGTACTGCAGATTTGTAAGAATGGCCTGACTGAAGAAGCATGCTTTCCTGTTTTCCAGTGACATGCTGGATGCTCTCCCACAGAAAGATCTAATGACTAATATCAGAATTTCTAAATGTTCCTTCAAAATCTCCTGAGAGGACTGTAATCAGCAAAGGATTTGAACTTTACTTCCTTGGCATCTGTGTACTGTGGGAGACTGAAGCTCAGATATTTCTTTTATGAATTGATGATAAAGCAGTTATTAGATATATTATTGTACCTAAAATTTGGTGACTAAGGTGAATTATTATCATTCACATAATTCTCCTCTGTAACTTAATTTGGTTATCACCTACTTCCACTGAATTACGGAATTTTCTATGTCATTGTTTGCTACGAAACATACTGATCCCAAATGCTGGATCCTTCCTTTGCTTTTATAATAATTAACCTGAGGTGCTAAAACTTCCTAGAAGGAGGCACATTGGTAGTACATTAGAAAGGTAGTTAAAGATGCTCCTTTCTGAGCTATCAGTTTCATGCTGTCCTGTAAATCAAGTTGGGATTTACATTAAACAATTCCTGTATTTCAGCCATAACATTAAATCTAAGAAATACCTGTTCATTGTGTATTCAGTTGATGTTTTCAGAAAAGGATGCCCAAAAATATGGTAAGAAAAAGGAAGTGTTTATTATAAAATTAAACTAATTTTCAGGTGTTCAAAAATAAAGGAAATTATTAGTAAATGTTATCAACTGTAAAACTGTGTTAGCTTCAAAACTATTTGATTTAAACCTGTAGAAAAGGGAAGAAATACTCCATTTAAAAAGTAAATGGTAGTAAATTGAAAATGTATGAAATGTTGAATGCAATTCTGGGCATTCTACCTTGAAGGAAATATCATTTGGATATAATTTTGAGGTTATGGGAGGAACCTAAATAGAGAAAAGATTAAGGTTGAACTCTTATAGCAAATGTTACGAGGCTATACAATTGCTGGAAATAAAATTTAAAAATAATGGGTTTTTAACTATGCAAAATTGGAAAAGAATTACAGGCGAGAGGTTCCTCCACTGATCGGTGGGGGGTAAAGGTCTTCCAACAACAGAGATTCTTCTGTTTCTGTTATTGTAAAAGTGTTATCTTGCTGCTTTAATGCATAACTGGGATTTGTCTCCTGCACACGAAGGTGGTCCTGTCAGAGTTGTTACCAGTGGATATTTTCAAAACTAGATGTTTTTAAGTTTAATGTCAGTATTATTGCTCACATAATCAAGTAGCTGAACTGCCTTTCAGATTTCAAAAGTGCTGGGATCCTTCTAATGGGAATTACACCACTTGAATGTTGGCTAACAATTTCACTTGAAGCCACAGTTTTAAAAACCAGAGTCACCAGCTGCTTCTCTCATAGGTTCAAGAGTCTATATTTTCCTGTTTATCTTCACACAAATGTGAAGATAAATGTTTGTGACATTTTATTCAGATCATCTGAAGAATTCAGTGCTTTATACCAAATGCCACTTGCAATGTTCAGTGTTTCTGGAGAGAAAAAGGTAGGATGTTCATAGTTGTGTTCACCACTTTTTCGTTAATCTAAAACATACTGAAATTTCTTTTGACTTCTGATTGCACTAGGAAAGATAAGAAAGTGTAAACTGCCTCCTAGAAGTCTGACGTTTTGTCAAATGGGAAGGATGGACTTTTCAGGTGTCTATTTTTTTGGTCTCCTTTTTTTACCCCTAGCTGCTGCAAGGTTCTCCTGAATTGATTGAACCCAGTATTTCACAGCAGATTAGCATGGGGTACACTTTTCTTTGGCTGGAAATATGTTGCTTCCCGATGATAGAAAAGGTAAAAAAAGCATCATAAACTTCTGTAGTGGCATATATATTTCTAATAAAATGTATGGTATCAAAGTAGAAGGAATTGCTACTGCAAGATCAGTGTTTAAAGACAATAAAGTTATGTTGACCACACTGATTTTCTGGGGGGGTTGTTTGTTTGTTTTTGGTTTGGGGTTGTTGGTTGGTTGGGTTTTGTTTTGTTTAATTCCTGGTAAGATATACAGTTCAGCACTGCTGGAAGTTTCTAATGATTGAAGAGACTACACTTTGAAATTATAAAGAAGTATAAAAGATGCAAATAATTTATAATTCATCCATGAAAATTAATAGAAATGTTTGTAACTGAAAATGTCATACTTAGGATTTACCTGTCCTTGCCTATGATTTTTAAACCAATTCTGTTTAAACACTTATGTTGTTCTTTTGTCATGTTTGAAACAGTTGTAATGGGTTGATTTAATTACATACCTAGATCAAACCATACGAACTTGAGGAGGGAAATATACACACACACATACACACACATATATATATATATATATATATACTTTAGAAATTATGTCAATATATGTGTCAATTCTACTTTGGACTAGTGATACTCAGTGAGACAAATCATAAACACCATGTAAAATCAAATCTACCAGCTGTGGCATCACCTGGGGTGAGGAACTACAATTCCTGGTTCACAGACTTTTTTCATCATGTGTTTTTTTGTGCAATGGACATAAGGGAAACATGCAGCCTGTATTTTGGTAATTGTGTCATTTACATTCTTCTAAATACAGAAAAAACTGTGTTGCAATCCATGAACTAGAGGATACAGTAACATTAAAATCTGTGGCGCCAGAAGGAAGAGTGAGAAACCTTAGTTTTGATGGCCTTTGTGTTGAAAATAGCATATCTGTTCCACAGCTTATTGCAAAAACCAAAATTAATACTAGATGTCAAGGGTGATATTTGAGTAGGAAATGAGTCCCTAACAATCACTTTAAATATGAGCATTATTTTGTTCCTGGAGACGATAATGCAATTTGTTGAGATGCTCATTATCTGTAATTTTTGAATCTCTTAACCTGCAGACAATACTTTTGTCCTCACAAATTGCTACTGGCTGTGTGCCCTTTCCATTGTAAATTTCCACTGTAAGTGGGAAAAAATAAGAAAGCTGCATTTCTGAGTTCTGTTACATTGTCTTTATTTTTCATTAGCTAGAATACTTCCATAATGTGTGTGCGTCAAATGTTCATATCATGCCATAAAATGAGCCCACCTTTTCAGGAGGTCATTGTGCTCTGTGGGAGTTACTGATCATGGAGCATCTTTCTTGTGATTATGTTTGAAGTGGAATTGCTAAGAAACCGATAAGGGAGCATAAATCCCAAATTCAGTAGTATAACATTACTGGCCTTTTACTTGAAGGCATTCTTGGCCCTTCTGGCATGGCAGAAGGGATGACATATGAGCAGTTGCAGGTGAGCTGTATGGTTACCTATATGTATTCATTTATTACTGTTAATGAATATAATTCACTGAAATTAAGTTCTTTTATGTGGTAGACTCTAATTGAAGAGGTTCTAGAGGAAAGTGGTTATTACAGTTTCTCTTCTAACAGGTCAGTCTAGTCAATTTAAAAAGAAAAGATTAATTATGATGTGCTAAACCCAAATGTATCATCTTCCTGTTTATGTGGCTGCAATTCACTTTAAACTTGGTGCAGTATGTGGTTTATTTACATGGATGCATGAACTGGAAGAAATGTATGTGAGACATATTAGCTAATCTAAGCAGCTTTTTTTGGCTGCCTCTGTTTTCTTCATTCAGATGAAAGAGTCCTACAAGTGTGGCAGCAATTTCCTCACATTTTTTCCCACATAAACTCACATCTGAACAAAAGGTTAATTACATAGAAGTATATTTTATTTTAACACTCTGCTGTTACAGGGTTTAAAGGATATAGCTGATATATTTAGCAAAATATTTGAGTACAATGCAAAAGCCAGTATAAGTGCTTACTAGCACAAAAGTGCAGGGGATGAAAAAAATATGGTGATCTTTGAAACTAGGCAAATTCTTTGTCCTCAAGATGGTGTATCTTTTCCTGCAGGAAAATTTTGACACAAGAAAGAAAATATATTAACTATATCATTTCTCATATTTTTCACCTGATATCCTATTATTTATCATCTCAAATATTCTTTAATCCAAAAAACACCCATCAAACAAGTAAGTCTGTTCTTGTCTTTACGTTAATCACCATTTTAAAGTCTGGGAGACTGCAGTTAGGTTTCCTAAAACAAACATACATAACCCCCCCTCCACCACCCCTTGACCTCCCTATTATAAGTATTAAGAGATTTTAAGAATTTATAGTTCCTGGTGCCTCAGCAGTATTTTTCAGTTATTTTTTATCTCTGAAAAGTTTTTGTTATGATTCAAGCTTGAAAAATTTCTGATGGTAGTCTGAGTATTTCTATAGTCTACTCATTAAATTGGTATTTCAGCTTGCAAGTGTCTTGCAGCTGCCAGCTCAAAGTATTGAAAATCATGATTCAGCACTCCCAAAATAAAATAATGGTTCAATCCTTAAACCTTCAGGGTGTACTTGAATTATGTTTACAGATTACTTTTTCATCCATGAGGTCTAATAAACTTCTTTATAAATGTTTTCAAGTATTTTAAAATTTTTGCCCTAATGACAAGCTCCCAGGATTTGATGCTATAGGAAAAGTATTGCAGAACTTATGTGAAAAAAAAGACATCAAGGTCTGCCAAATCTTATTATAAATATACAAATCTGTTGTAGTTTTATCAGCATTTATCTCAAAAACAGGCTAGTAAGACGTGTCTTACTTTAATTAACTGTAATGGAGGAGGTGAATATGTTGAATATGGACTTCAGTGTCCAGGAACTACTGGACAGGAACAGGAACTACGGCAGAGATAAAGTATCTATTAAAGGAAATCAGAATCATAGTGTATCTCATTTTGAAAGGACATGTAAGGATTGAGTCCAACTCCCTGCTCCTCTCAGGACTTCCTAAAACTAAGCCATACAACCAAGATCATCATCCAGATACTCCTTGAACTCAGACAGGCTTGGTGCTGTGATCACTTGCCTGGAGAGACAGTTCCCGTGAGGAACCTTTTCCTGGCCAATCTGAACTTCCCTTAGCACAGCTTCATTTCATTCCCTTGTGTCCTATTGCTGTAAATGCAATTGCTGAAATATAGAGCATACTTCAAGATTGCAGGCACATATGCTGCTACTTTCAAGATATGAGTGCCACAGAAATGTGCATGGGACTAACAGCAGTGAAATAATTAACTGTCTTTTTTTCCTGATTTATTCAGAACTTTTTTTCTGCTCTGCTGGAATTCCTTAGAGAGTAGCTGTTCTGCAGAAAACTAACTTAAGATTCTAAATCTTTAAAAATGTTGTTTTAAGGGAGGCATACAAAATTATCCTTCATAGCTACATTGGATGACAGTGTAGGATAAGGAATTCTTCTCAATCCTGCAGAAGGAAATGGGTGAAAGAGCGAGTAGCATATTTCAACACGTATGTAAGGTCTGCAGAAGGCCAGGGATATTCATCCTTAATCACACTGTTGAATGTGCTATGTCTTTGATTTTCACAGGAGCACAGGAAAATTGGAACGCACATTTTGTTTCCACTGAGTCACACAATTTCTTTAGCAGCACTTCGAGTATGTTATCCACAATTAGTGCTGATCTGTGTTTTCTTAGTGGGATTTGTAGCACAGACAAAATTGATTTTGAAGTGAGTTTTGGAGGAATGGAGTGAAATCTCCTCACAGGTGTGAATCCCCTTAGAAGCTAAGATGTATGTTGTGTAGATTTTGTTGGGTTTTTTTAATTGCTTAGATTTGTTAATGGTGTGCATATAACTGCTATTGCAGATTTTGCCTGACTCCACTGCATGTGTGTCACTACAGCATGTCCTGGCTTTAGCTGGCAGATACAAGACAGTCATACTGCAACCCTGTTGCTGGTCTGTCACCAGCGACTTGTTTTCTTGCTGTGCTTTTTGTGGTGGTTTGACTGTGGCTGGATGCATGGTACCCACCACAGCTACTCTGTCACTCCACAACAGGGCCAGGGAGAGAAAATATAACAAAAGGTTCATGAATTGAGATAAGGACAGGGAGAGACATCACTCACCAATTCCTGTCACAGGCAGAACAGACTTGACTTGGGGATATTAGCTGAATTTATTACCAATCAGAGTCAGAGCAGGATAATAAGAAGAAAAACAAATCTTAAAACTACCTCCCCCACTGCCCTCTCTCTTTCCTGGGCTTTACCTCCTCCCCCAAAGTGGTGCAGAGGGACAGGGAATCAGTTACATTCAGTTCATCACAGGCTGTTCCTGCCACTGTTCAGGGAGAGGAGTCCTTCCGCTGCTCCGCTGTGGGGTGGCTCCCACAGGAGACAGTTCTCCACAACCTTCTCCAGTCTGAATGCTTCCCATGGGATACAGTTCTTCACAAACTGCCCCAACATGGGTCACATTTCCACGGGGTGCAGTTCTTCAAGAACAGCCTGCTCCAGTGTGGGTCCCCTACAGGATCACAAGTCCTTCCAGGAAACCTGCTCCAGTGTGGGCTCCTCTCTCCATGGGTCTTCAGATCCCTGCCAGGAGGCTGTTACAGCATAGGCCTCCCATGGATTCACAGCCTCCTCTCAGGCATTCACCTCTCCAGTGTAGGTCTCCCCCACGGGCTGCAGGGGAATCTCAGCTCTGGTGCCTGGAGCACCTCCTGCCCCTCCTCCAGTGACCTTGGTGTCTGTAGAGATGTTCTTCTCACATATTCCTTTCACCCTGCTCTTCTCTGAGCACAACTAAATCTGAACAATAAGCTTTTTTCCTTTTAGATCTGTTATCACAGAGGCATTATCACCATCTCTGATTGGCTCAGCCTTGGCTGGCAGCAGTCCTGGAGCCAGTGGCATTGGTTCTATCAGACACGGGGGAAGCTTCTGGCAGCTTCTCACAGAAGCCTCTCCCGTAGCCCTCTACTACCAAAACCTGTCCATGCAAACCCAGTTTGAATACTATTGCTTGCTGTGATACATAATTGTGTTTGGTTCCCCTGTCATTATTATGTTAATTGTTTCCCAGACAAGGTTCTACTCCCAAATAACTTATATTCTTTCCTCCAGAAAACTGACAGGCCAGGCTTCAGCCTTGGCTGTCAAAAACATGTCTGTATTTCCAGAGAACTTGCCATGTTTTCTGAAGTGTATTCTGCTCAGTGCCATTCAGAGCCTTCAGAACTTAAGCAATTTTTTATTTTTTGCTTCTCATACTCTCTCCAAATAGCCAGTTTTGATAGCTGTCCAGTATTGAATGAACGGAAATATAGAATGAATGTCCAGTATTCATTTGGCTAGCAGACAGAATCATTAGGTTTCACCTCAAGCTCTCCAAACAACATAAGCAAGCTAGAAGAACAAATCAGTTTCCTGAGCTGCACTGCAAGTCACTTATCAGTGGCCACCATTACCTGGTTTTATTCCATCACACAGTAATTAGCTTGCAGCCCTCAGAGCAACATCCCATCAGCCATTCTTGCCTAAAGCTGTTTTGAGCCTGGCTCTACTTCCTCTTTTACATACAGTGAGACGTTTCAGAAGCAGCTGCAAGTTTTCCAGCAGAACCTCAATCCATCCTGTGACTTTCCTGCAATCCCCTTCTTAGAAAAGTGTTCACAGAAGAGCTTTAGAAAAAAGTACTTAGTGTAAGGAGTATCTGTATCTTATTTGCTTTAACAACATATAGGGCAATACTATTTTTAAACTTACTTATGTTAAAAGCTTTTAATTTAGACTGGGCTTTTGATTTTCTAAGTTGTAATGATGCAGCATGTGTGGGTCTTTCCCACTGGAAACAGAATGACAGTGCTTCTAGCAGGAAAAAAATTACCTTCCCTTCAGCTCATAATATGTTTCTAGCTTGTCTTGTAGAAATGAGAAGGAAAAGAACTTCAAGGGCCCAAAAGTACTTAGAAGACACATCAAAACACCACAAACTTGATTTGAGAAATTGCAAATGTTTAAAGATGTTTTTCATTTTAGGGCCAAATTTCTTGACGTTTTCTGACCAAGCTGACATTGACATTATCCATTTCATATATTGTAAGGCTACAAGGTGAATCCTGGTTTAGAACAAAGAATTGGGATCTGTGCTATGGCTAAAAGCACTATTAAATGAAGAATAATCAGCTAGATAATGTAATAATGCAATCTTCTACCTCACTGTGGATCATGCTTTATAGAGAAAATTCTGGAAATATGTTGTATTTATTTTCTGGTTTGGGGAAATTTATATGCATTGTCTTTCTCTCCCATCTCTCTTGCCCCTTGCTGTGCCCTTCTGAAATGCCAAGAATATAAGATGGGAAACCAAACCTTAAGTGAGATGATGACATGAAAATTGTAGTAGGACAACTAAACTGTATAAAGAGTTAAAAATAATTCAAGCAACTCGATTGGGTGATGAGAGAAACATGATTTCTTTAGAAACTGACAGCTTCATAAGAATAATGTCATGCTGCTTTTTTTTCCCTATTTTCATTATAGTAGTAATTACTATCTCAATACCAGTCATTTCATGGGGATTAATGACCAGCTGAGGATAATGACCCTCAGCTTTATCTTGAATAATCAACTTGTGCCCATTTATCACTAATCTCCTGAAATTACTCAGCACTCCAATTGTATTACTTATTTATACAGAAATTTGGTAAACATGCATAAAAAGACCCTGTAATGTTTCCAAATTATTCTGCTCACATCCATTGTGCCACTCTTTCTCTTTTCCACCTTCTGATTTAATATTATACTGCACAAGAGGCAGGCTCCTTGTTTGTGAGGCTATTTATGAATAAGGCAGTGAATACCAGTTTCAAGATTTCATCCTGCTTTTTTATATTAAAGTACACATGTAATACCCAAATTCATGCAGAAATCTATTTTTAATAAATTGCTTGAAGAGACCTAATCCTAGCAGAAACTCAGTTATTAGAAAAAATGCAGTGGTCAGAGACAGGAGGTGTGTTCAGCTGAGTGCTGTAGCTCTGTTGTGGTTTCACTCCCATGGGCAGCCTCAGCACCCCACAACCACTCACTCACTCCCCTGCAGCAGGACAGGTGAGAGAACTGGAAGAATAAAAGTGAAAAAGCTCTTGGCTTGAGATAAAGACAGTTGAATAGGTAAAATAGAATCTGCACCTGCAAGCAATGCAAAAGAAAGAATTCATTCTCTGCTTCCCAGTGGCAGGCAGGCTTAGCCATTTCCAGGAAAGCAGGACTCCACCATGTCTCACAATTACTTGGGAAGACAAGTACCATAACTCCAAATATACCACCCTTTCTTTTTCTTTCCTCCAGCTTTTATTGCAGAGCATGCTACATGGTGTGGAACATCCCTTTGGTCAGTTGGGGTCAGCTGTCCTGGCTTTGTCCCTTCCCAGCTTCTTGTGCACTCCCAGCCTAAGCACTGGTGGGGTGGTGAGAGATGCAAAAGTGGCCCTGGTGCTGGGTAAGTGTTGATCAGCAATAACTAAAACACTGGTATGTTGTCAACACCATTTTCAGCACAAATCCAAAACATAGCAGCATGCAACTAAGCATACAATCTCAAATGACCATGTCTGTTTGTGAGGAATGCTTCAACATTTGTTTTGTAGGAAGAAAAATGGTTGCAGTGCAAGTAAGACTAGAAGGAAGCAGGCTTCATAAGCAAATGCATATATTGATGTATTGTTATATAATTTCTCAACTTTCTTCAGTGAAATTTATTCTGTTGTTATTGAACTTTCAGAAATAGAGAAGCAACTAATTTTGTCGTTAGAAAGAGCTATTTCATGAAGAGCAAAACTGTCAAGTCTGACTCTAATGATAGCTATACATTTTTAACTACTCAAAGAATATCTCAAGGTATTATCCCTAGAAGGATTATATAGCTCAGGAGTGACAGCAAATTCCAAACTGCATCTGTTTGAGGCAGCCCTCATTTGTATTTGGTCTATGGTCCATAATTTGAAAATAGAAATGCATTAGTTGGTTTTTTTCTGCCTGCAAATTTTTACCATGTAATTAAGTATTCTCAACATAATGTACCTCTTTAATTCTGTTAGATGGCTAACAGATTCAAATTTGTACTTCGTTTAGTTAATGCTTTTTTAATGTTCTAGAACATACTGAATTAGACAATAGATGACAGTACACAGCTCCAACACTCCTGGAATCCAAAGCAGATCTTTTGACTTGGTGATGGCTAGGTGATTTAAGACATTCTGCTCCTTTTTATTCTCTCCTGGAACCATTTCCACTAATGTTGCCAGGTATCTCTTAATTGTTTTCCTCTTCCAAATGCTTGTCTGTGTAGATTCCTAGTTCTCATACATACAAAAGATTGTTTTGGCCAGCAAGTCATACCAGCACTCTGCTGAATTGTACTTCTCCCCAAGGAAGTAAAAAAGTTTGCCAAAGCACAGAAATAATAATAATAATAA
>VZSE01002062.1:27953-38048 GCA_013398275.1 Promerops cafer | reverse complement strand
GGCCGCCGTCGCCGCCTCACGGACGAAACAACATGGCGGCCGCACGGCCTCCTCCCTCCTCCCCCCGCGGGGCGGGGCCGGGCGCGCGCCGCTCCCGCCCTCCGCCCTGAGGGGAGGGGAGGGGAGGGGGGGAAGGGGGGGCGGCCCCCGGCCCGCGCTGAGGGTACCGTGGGGTCACGGAATCAGGGAATCACGGAATCGTGGAATCGCGGCGTCATCAAGGCTGGAAGATCATCCACTGGTTTAAGATCATTTACTGGTTTAAGACCGTCTCTTCCAACCGTCAGCCCAGCACCGCCACCGTAACCCCTAAACCACCACACCACATCAGCCAGCGACAGATGCAGACGCCTCTTGAGCGCCCCGAGGGAGGGTGACTCCGCCACCTCCCTGGGCAGCCCCTTCCAAGGTCTGACCGCCTGGACCGTGAAAAGTATTTTCTAATCTGTAACGTGGCGGCCCCGCTCGCCTCAGCGCTCGCCGTGCCCTCAGGAGGCGGCTGCCATCCCTCGGCCCCTCAGAGGATGAAAGGCAGGGCCATCGGGGATGAGTAAGGGACTGAGCATCTCCCTGAGGAGGAGACACTGCGGGAGCCGGGCCTGGCTAGTCTGGAGAAGGGAAAACTCAGAGGAGACCTCATCAATCCGTGCAAATATCTCCAAGGGGTGTCAGAGGACAGTACCAGACTCTTTTCAGTGGTGCCCAGAGACAGAAGGAGGAGCAATGGCCATAAACTAAAACACAAGAAATTCTACCTCAGCATGAGCATTGAGCAGAGCACCGGACCAGCTGCCCAGGGAGGGTATGGAGACTCCCCCTCTGGAATAATCCAAACCCTGGACATACTCCTGTGTCACCTGCTCAAGGTAACCATCTCCAGGGGGTTGGACTGGGTGATCTCCAGAGGTCCCTCCCAGTCCCAGCTATTCTGTGGTTCTGTGATTTTGTGAAGCCAACTTCCCCCTTCCCCAGTATCCCTGTGTGAGGCCCATGAGCCTGGCAGTGGCTGAGCGAGGCCGGGGAACAGGCAGGGTCTCAGCAGAGGTTCAGCAGCCACCTCGGCAAATCTGTGAGTCACGTAGTGGCGTGAGGGCGGCTGAGGTGTGTGTTCCCACACCTCACAGCGTCCACTGCCATCCATCCTACTCAGAATCCTCAAAAACTGGAGAAACACCCTGTTCCACTATAGCCTGAGATTAGCTCAGTTGGTTAGGGCGGTGCCTGTAACACAAAGGCTGTGGGTTCAGTCCCTGTAAGGGCCATCCATTTAAGGTTTTGGACTTGATAATCCTCGTGGGTCCCTTTGAACTCAGAATATTCTGTGATCTACAGAAGCCATTTTGGTGCACAAGGTCTTCTGGGCGATGTTTCCCGCATTGCTTTGGTGACATCCAGCTCAGCTGTAGGGACATGTGTGGCCCCATGCCACCAGGCTACACGCTGTCCAAGCCACCCTGCGCAGCCCATGGCTCCTAAACCATGAGGTAATGGGGAGCTGGGAGCCAGCTCGAGGCAGGACTGCCAAAAAACACATGGAAACTGAGAGACAAGTGATAAAGCAAAAGGCCTGTGAGCGTTAAGCTACAGAAAACACAGGAAAGCTGGAGGGTGGCAGCAGTGTTGGAGGTGGCAAGAATGTTGCTGGTTCCAAAATGAAGCTCTAGCTAAGCCTTGTGCAATGGAGCTCCTTTCCAGCAGTGAGATTTATATCTGGGTTTTCTTGCAACTGTGATGGATCATTAGTGTTTTATTTTTATACATATCTTTAATTTACAATACCGTATGTAGGTCAGGTTGTACTTTTGCAGGAGATTTCCACCTGCTCCTCATGTTCGCCTTGATCTGAAATGAAATGCTTGCAAGTAGCTATAAAATGCACTCCTAAATTATCCACAGGACTCTCCCTCTGAGTCCAAGGCTAGTCATTGTAACAGATGGACTTCAGTCTGTCATTAGGTCATGTCTAAGCTGGAAGGAGCATAAGTGTTCAGAGGGAACAATGCAAAATACAGAAGCATGTGTCTTCTCACTCAGATATGAGCCACTCAGTGAGTGGTGTTCTGGTTTGGCTCCCTTGGTCAGGGACAGCAAACATTTGAAAGGAAGTTAATCAGCCCCTCTGAAGGGATTTTTTCCAACAACAAGCCATCATCTGAATGCAGATGTGATCTGAATGTCAATATGTACTTTCAGAAGAACTTTGGAAGAAATACAGGTAACTGAAGGGAAAAACAGGATTCCTGGCCTGTTTACACCCAAAAGGAATGAAAATATGTAGAGCCAGTAGAGCTGTAGCTGAAAAGGATGTGTGTTGACAGCATCAGCAAGCAAAATATGAATTTTGAGAAGTCCCTGTTAAATACTGCCTTTTGCAGTGTGCCTGGAGGGAGATCAAATGTGACCTACTTTGGGAAGCTGGATCCTGGAGACCTGGGGCTCCTGTACAGCAGAACCTGCTGGGTGCTCCTGGTCCTTAGAAAGGGGGATATCCTGCAGTGCCATCCCTGTGACAGGAAAAGCTGGCACTTCCAGATGCTTGTTATATTTATACATTTTATCTTTATCAATCTGGTCACACACAGTGCACAGAGACATTCCGTGTCTGGTGTCCCAAACCTCTCTGTATCTTGTGTTCCAGTCTATTTTTTAATACATGGCCCTGTGTTAAATGACTTTTGCTTCTATTTTCCATGATGATCAGGGCAAAGGATGAGAATTATTTTATGGAAATGGAAATTACTGGACCCAAAGGGAGAGCAAGGCCTGTGAGAACCTGACACACAGCTTAGGGAACGAGGTGTTCCCAAACCCAGAGTCCTGAAGGACCTGGAGTGTGTCCTCACTCAGCCAGTACAGGGGTTTTAATCTGGGAGGTGGAGGGTGGTAATGAACTATGGAGGAGCTCCTGAAGCACTAGCTGGTTTTAAGCAGGAGGAAGTAAAGCAATCCAGCCATTTAGACACCTGTTAGTGTGACCTCAAGAGCATTAAAAGCTTAAAATATAAAATAAAAAGGAAAAAGTTGGGGACAGACGAGTAAGTTAAAAAATGTAAAATAAAAATGTGATGTGTCTTTACACATACACATACATAAAGATTGATTGCTTTTAACTAAGATTAACTAAGATTATACCCTCCATAATTGTTTCCTAGACACGGATATATAATAGATGTATTAACTTATTCACTAAATTAATGGAAAGCAGGTCCATAAAAACGATAGCTAGGTGGAAAAGGTAGGGAAGTCACCTCAAACATACACCAGCTGTGGATAGACCAAGGGAATTTGTGGCATTACAAAGGGAAGAATGGGCAGAAAGTGCCTGGATTCCCATGTTCCCCCCAGGTAGCCTCACCTCCCTGGATCCCAGGACCACAGCCTGGCCCGTGTGTGCTTTTGCTCTTGCACAATATTTTTCAGACAGGCCTTGGAACAAAAGGTAGGAGGGAGCTGATGGCATTTGCTGATGGCACAAGGCTGGGAGGCACCAGCCGTGCAGCAGGAATAGCTGTATTGCTGGAAGCACTGGATAACATGGAGTGCTGGCACACTGGAAATGGGATGAAATTTAATAGTGGAAAGTACAAGGTCATGCCCTTGGGAATTGCTAACAAGAATCTCTGCCGCAAGCTGGGAGCTCATCAGTTGGAAATGACAGAAGAAGGGAAAAATCTGGGTGTATTTGTTGATCTCAAGATGACGACAAACTCCCAATCTGAAGCAGATCTGACAAAAAGCACAAACACATGGAGGTATTTCCAGGAGAAGGAGAATGTTAATGCCATTATAGAAGCCTCTGCTGCAACCTTCTCTGGAATCATACATGCAGCTCTGGTCACTTTTAATCAGAGGACACAAATTTAAAATGTGACTGGAAAGCTAATTCTGATTTTTTTCTTATACAAGGATCTTGAGATAATTTGTTTAGCTGGAAAACCTGAATGCTGAGAAAAGATACAGTTGTTCTTTGTGAAACTTAGGGAGTAAACACAGCAGTAAACACATCTCCCTTAAGAGCAAGGGTGATGTTCCTGTATGAGAAAACAAGTATCCGATGGCCATGAGGAGTCTGGGCTGAAACATGAGAACACCAGAGCTTCCAGCAGCTCAAGTCCCGAGGCTCTGGGTCATCCTTCCCAGAGCTGCTGTCCCCTGATGCTGTTGCCACCAACAGCTGACCCTAAAAGCCCAACGAGTCCTTTCCAAACCGCTCTTGCCATTTGAGGCACAGCCACTGAGTTACCAATTGGCTTCTTATGGAAAGTAAAGAAGTGCCTGGTGTGGAAAGATATTCCTTGGGCTGCAGTTGCAAGCCAAATGTCACTTGAGTTATTGGCTGTGTTAAAATCTGCACATGGTGGTGGTGAGGTGAGAGCATCCTGTCCTGGATCACCCCAGCCTGGTCCCTCAGATCACCTTTCCAGAGGCTGCTCTCGTGCCCATCCTGTACAGGAGCTGCAGTCCTGGAGCCTTCCCCACGTGGAACAGGGAGAAACAGCAAAACCAAAGGTGTGCCAGGTCCTTTCCTGCCCCTGGTACCACCCAGTGCCCTTTAAAACACTTCCCTCCTGTGGCCCTAAAAGCCACCTTGGCATTTACAGGCTGTTTCTGTTATGATGAAAAACTGATGGCAGGGTTAGATATGTCTTAAAAAAACCAGTCAGCAAACCAAGTCCTGGTTCAGTAAGAACAGTCAGACCATGGAACACAGGGCAGTTTGCTTTCTCAGGGCTCCAAATTGGTGCCCTTGGGCAGCTTCTTACCCAAAACCAGCTCTCCTCATCCCATCTCTCCTATTTTGTTCGGGTTTTCATCTTTTATCCTATTTAAATGTTTCACTCATTTTACTCTCCTGGGTTTTTGATGAAAGCCTGAAAAGAATGCTGACCCTGACCACAGTATTTACACTGTGTTCCTCCATGTGTAGGTGTTTCCATTCTTCCTGCTCCCACCCAACAAGTGCTATCTCATTGTTCATTCAATCCAAGTGGCAGCAGGCGACACTGGTGTCAGCACAGCGTGAGGGCCACCCCTGATTCAAATGTGCCAGGAGAGAGGCACTGCCAGTCATCCTGATGGGGCCCCAAAACAGATGCTCTGACTCATTCCCTTGCAAAGTAGATGAATAATTTGAAAATAATGAGATTTTTATTACATACATATCATTTTGGTCAGAACATTTTGCAAGAGCCTCATTTTAGGATTTTTTTTGTCTTGTAATAACCCCATTTTAACTACAAGATGTGCCATTAGTGATGCTTTGCTGCAGGGAAGCAGCACAAGGATGCTGCCTTGGCTGCCCATCAAGATGATTACCACAGGATTACTCAAATAGGAAGACTTGGGGGACTCAGAACTTCAAATTCAGTGGAACAGAGACAACATTTTTGAGAAAACACTGGAAATGGCTTTGGGGACCATGTTTCCAGGTAGGAGCACAGCTGGCTGAGCCTGGCTCTGCAAGGATGCCACCTGGAAATCAAAGCTGAAGCCATCAGTATTGAGGATGTGCCAGGATCTGCAGTGTGGGCAGAATGTCCAGAAATCCTGGTTTATGGATGCTTATATTATTTTCTTTAATAGACAAATAATCCATATGAGATAATTATTAGATTAACATGGCTTTGTGTAGACTCATCATTTTCTCCTGGGGATCCAGGCTGGGAGAGCTGGGTCTGTTCAGCCAGGAGAAGAGAAGGCTCCAGGAACACCTCAGAGCCCTTTCCAGGGCCTAAAGGGGCTCCAGGAGAGCTGGAGAGGGACTGGGGACAAGGGATGGAGGGACAGGACACAGGGAATGGCTCCCACTGCCAGAGGGCAGGGTTAGGTGGGATATTGAGAAGAAATCCTTCCCTGTCAGGGTGGGCAGGCCCTGGCACAGGTTGCCCAGAGAAGCAGTGGCTGCTCCTGGATCCCTTGAAGTGTCCAAGGCCAGGCTGGACAGGGATAGTGGAAGGTGTCCTTGCTCGTGGCAGGGGGTGGGAATGGGATGAGCTTTAAGATCCCTTCCTGCTCAAATCATCCCATGACATTGTTTGCCTCATGAGCTAAAAAGTAAAAGGTTGAAAGCATTTTCTGCTGAACCTGTCTTTTCTCTGGAAAAGCAAACTGGCACAACTCTAACCTGTGTCATGTGCTGTGTTGCTACAACAAAGCTGTGAGAAAAAAAATGCTTTTCATAATAAACCATATCTATTTTCCTTAATAAGCACTTAATCGCTTTCCTCCTGAGGTTGGATAATTAGAGAAACAGCAGGCAAAGAGAGGGCAAGAAGCTGTTGGGTCGGAGGAGCTGCTTGAAGTATCATTAGAAGATGATATTATTTTAGCTGAATATCTTCAGTGATAATTCTGTCCTGTAGATACAGCCTGGGAACCTGCTCAGGGCTGTGCCTGCTGGGAATTCCCACCCACAGGAACTTGCACCATTCACACTCCAAAGCTGAGCAGTTCTTGGTTCCTCTGGCCTTGTGGACGCTGTACCTGCAGCCTCCTGGAGCAATGGGAACTGGTGTTCCTGCCCCTGCACCACTGCAGTGCCAGGCAGGGGGGCAGTTAACAAGCATCTTGGGTCACCTCTGGTGGCTTTCATTAGTGACCAAAAGAAAAAATATCCCACAATAACACTTTAGGCTAAGGATAAACTTAGAGGAGGTTAATTGGAGAATGATGGAAAATTGAAGACATAGTTAATAAATTACTGTTGTATCCATCAGGTCAACAGTTTAACACTGACACCTTTGGCTCTGTGGCTGTCAAGGATGTGCTGTCATTGGGGGGCTGGAGCGTGTCCAGGGAAGGAAATGGAGCTGGGAAGGGGCTGGAGCCCCAGGAGAGGCTGAGGGAGCTGGGAAGGGGCTCAGCCTGGAGAAAAGGAGGCTCAGGGGGGACCTTGTGGCTCTGCACAACTCCCTGCCAGGAGGGGACAGCCGGGGGGGTCAGGCTGTGCTCCAGGGAACAGGGACAGGAGGAGAGGGAATGTCTCAAGCCAGGGGAGGGTCAGGTTGGATATTGGGAAAATTTCTTCATTAAAGGGTTGTAAAGCCCTGGACCAGGCTGCCCAGGGCAGTGGTGGGGTTCCCATCTCTGGAAGTGTTCAAAAAATGCATGGGTGTGCACTTAGTGGCTGGTCTAGTTGCCAAGGTGGTCATTGGTCAGACTTGGAGGGCTTTTCCAATCTATGTGATTCTGTGATTCCAAGGTTTGTAACTTCCATTAGTCCTTGATAAGTAAATGTATATATCATTAAGATAAAATGGAAAAAAGGAAAAAGTAGAGCTGGATTGAAATATTGCAAAGCCCAGGGTTATCCCAATTCATGCCTATTACTGTAATTGCATTTCAGCTGCTTTGAACATTTAATGGCCAATTTCTACAACTTTGCAATTTAGTACTGCAAGTCTCTCTTTTTTTTTTTTTATTACACTGACATTTTCTTCAGCCATTTTATTACTCTTTCATTTTATTCTATTTTTAAAGTATGTTTAAGAGTGCTGGTCCTTCAGGGTTCCCTGGCCCCTCTGACCTGTGCATGAGCAGCATTAAACCCTCTTTGGTGTCCCTTGGAGAAGCAATGGGGGCAACAGGGGCCTCACCTGGTTTGGGTGTGGAGCCCAGAAACCAGTGAGACTCCCATGTGAGCAGGAGAACAGCTCCCTTTGGGGCTGCACAAGCAGATCCTCTACCCAGCCCCAGGCTGTCATTTGGGACTTTGAGGTGGAATTCGAGCGAAGCCAGAAGCCATGGAAGCTTTGGTGCTGTTCGGGAAGCTGGACTGCAGCGTCCATGACAGCCTGGCAAGGAAAACACACTGAGCTACAGCAGCACATTCCTGGGGTGGCTCCAGCCCTTCAGTTCTCCTCCTGGTGCTTTTTGTGTGGCTTGAAATGAAAGAGCTGCTTTTGTGTCTTGTCACCACGCGAGCAGGGAGCGGCCTCCCCACACAGCCGGAGTCAGGAGGTGATCCCTGCGTAGCTGTCACAGCACCGGGACAGCGCTGCCAGAGCAGGGCACTCGTCCCAGGCCTTCACTTGTGACATCTGATCATCCTCACTGTTACATTCAGTGCTGAACAACTTCCTCCTGGCCACTAATCACTCCGGGGAAGGATCCTTTCAATAAAAGCTCATTTTCCAAAGCTTTTCTTGTGGAGAAATTCTCCTCTTCCACGTCTGTCTGAAGCCTGCTTGTCCTGTACCTTCAGATGGCTCTGGACTGAACCTTGAAAAATGGATTTTCAGCAGAACCAGCAGCCAGCTGACTTTAATGCTTTTCCTTATCTGTGCAAGACAGGTCGGCAGTTTCCCTGCACACTGAGATCAGAAAGCTGTGATTTCCATTAAGATTTCAGATTTAACTTTTACCATCATGAAGTCTTGAAGGTCTCTGGCACAAAGTCACAGGTGAACAGATGCAGGTTTTCTCTGCCAGATAAATTTGTACTAAGAGTGTGTCTACATATAATTATCTAACTGGGTTATACATGTAGAGTTAATATCCCCAGTTTTGGGCAGAGGCTCCAACAGCTCACGGTGCTTTAGGAAATTAAATAGGGAATACACATTTGGTAAGGTTACAAAAAACACCCCAAAAAGAGGAATAGTGACTCAAAACAGCTCGATGACACATTCAAAGCCCACTGAGTCACCTGGCATCTGACCAGCACTGCTCTGAGAAGGGCTGGCACAGGAGGGGAGATAAACAGATGCCTCTGCAAGGGAATCATATTTCAGTTGCCAAGTGTTCTCCTCCAGGAAAGAGAATTGGAGCAAACCTTGGATCGACATCATCACTGGGGTTTGGTTCTGGTAGGCTGTTCTGCACAGCGTGTTGGTGCTGGGGCTCCAGTCCCAAGGTCTGACTTGTGCAGTGACGTTTGAGAAATAGAAACAATGAATATTTCATTTAAAAATTACCAATTCGACAGAATAGGGGAGATGGCAGGTTCCAGACAGCCCGTCGTGATTTGCGGCGTCAATCCCTAACACCCATCTCTGTGAGACGGGAGCGGAGCCCGCGTGTGCTGCCGGCCCGGGGGGAGCCCTTGGGGTGTGCGGCCCTCTGCTCAGTCCCCCCGCGGGGTCACGGGCACCCCGGTGCCAGCACACCCAGCTGGACAGCGGGCAGTGAGAAGCCCCGCTGCCCGGAGCGTGCGGGGCACGGAGGGCACTGCGAGCGGGACTCGTTCCAGCCCATCCCTAATGAGCCACACGACACAGCGCATGGCGTGGTTTCTATTTTAGGCCACTTTGCCATCCAAAGCTGGACTCTGGGCTAAGTTTAGGAGGAGTTCCCTGTGTTCAAGGAGGAGAACCGAGACCCTTCGGAGCAAAGACTGGTGAGGGCTGGCTGTGCCTGTGTCACCGTGCAGGCTGGGAAGCGCCCGGTTCCCGGGGTTTCGGTGCGGTGCAAATGTGACTGATGTAATCTGTTCTCACTATCGGTGCTCGTATGAATCGACAGGAATTGCCCTTTTCGTGCGCTGACTGTAATGCACAGACACGTCTCCGGGGAGCAAGGAGAAGTCCCAGCCGAGGGAAGCAGTGTGGGGGCTGCGAGGGTCGCCGGCTGTGACAGGTCCCTGTCCCCGCAGAACCCCTTCCCTGCCCGGCCTCTCCCCGCCTGTGACACTGGATGGGGCAGCGCAGTTAAGTTAAAAAGATCTCTTTCAAAAAGGTCGTTTATTGAACCAGCTGGTTCCTTCAGAGGAAGAACAGCTGGAAGCTCCTTCCCCTCCCAAGACAAGCCACGGACTGAACTGCCCCAGCCCCGCGGCTGCAGCCGATCCGGAGGCCGGGCGGGGGACTGGGGCTACCCCCGCCCGTTTGGTCACTGCAGCACGGCCCGAGCCCGGCTCCCGCCCTCGGATCCACAGCCGGACCGGGAGCCGGGCCTGTCCCGCCGCCGGGGCGGAGCCGCAGCGGGCCCCGCCCAGCCCGGTAGTTCCGCTCGGGGCCGGAAGCAGCGCCGGGCCGCGGAAGCGTCGCGGAGCCGGCGGGACGCGTGTGTCCGTACCGGGGTTCTGGTACCGTGCGCAGCCGGCGGGACGCGTGTGCCGGTACCGTGGCTCGGGCAGCTGTGGCGGGGGTGGGGTGG
>VZSE01002062.1:0-27944 GCA_013398275.1 Promerops cafer | reverse complement strand
GGCCGCGGGGGCGGCGGGAGCGGCAGGGCCCGGGCTAACCGGCGGTGTGGGGTTAACTGAGGGCATCTGGCCATGGGGTAGGGCCGAGGTGACAGAGCTGGGGGTGTTCAGCGGGAGAGGAGAAGGCTCCAGGGACACCTCAGAGCCCCTTGCAGGGCCTAAAGGGGCTCCAGGAGAGCTGGAGAGGGACTGGGGACAAGGGATGGAGGGACAGGACACAGGGAATGGCTTCCACTGCCAGAGGGCAGGGCTGGATGGGATATTGGGCAGGAATGGTTCCCTGTGAGGATGGGCAGGTCCTGGCACAGGGTGCCCAGAGCAGCTGTGGCTGCCCCTGGATCCCTGGCAGTGCCCAAGGCCAGGTTGGACAGGGCTTGGAGCAGCCTGGGATAGTCCCTGCCCATGGTGAGGGTTGGAATGAGATGAGCTTTAAGATCCCTTCCAACATAAACCATTCCATGATTCCATGCTGCAGCGTTCCCTGTGCCAGCTGTGCTGTGGTGGCTGCCTCATCCTCAGCAGTGTCACCTCACCCTGGACATCCCCATGGATGTGCACATCATGGGAAGTGGGAAGTGCAGGGCAGGGATTGTTTCCCTGGAAAAACCTGGGAAAATAAGTTTCCCCAGTTCATCATGTCCTTTGTCTGGCTCTTCCACTGTACCTGAAATCCCGGGGCACGACAGATTAATCGTGGGCTTGTGGTTTAGACAAAAGTTCTTTGTGGAGGGAAAAGCTTCTGAGAGTGATCAGGAATAATTCTCCATTGAGGTTATCCCATACTCAGGTTTATTCTCTTCTCTAGCTGAACAAGCTTTTGGGCAGGGCTTCTGTCTCTTCCAGGATGTTTTTGCCTTGAACTGGAGATTTTGATGCCTTCCAGGCCTGAAATGAGATACTTGGCATGTTTTTCTGTGTTACAAACACACATTTCTATGTGCAGCTTTCAGAATGACTCTAGAAATTTTAAAAGCCAAATTAAATGTATGATGAAACTGAACTGAAAGCCAGCTTGGCTTATTCTGTTGAAAAGTTTTGGTGGTTTCTTTTTTTTTTCCCCCAAGAAATTGTTTATCATAAAGTAATAGTTGCTCCTGTCAACATTCTAATTTTTAAACTCTCCTGGAAAGACAGAATTATTTTTAGTTTTCTAAGCCATGGATATTGCTGTTGCTCTGCTGTATTATTTTAGTTGAGCTCTAAAACATTAGATTACAGAATTTTTGCCTAAATCCATAGGTGACAAATTTATGGAATGAAAAATGTTTTTTTTTTACTTGCTGTCTAAACCATGACCCCATTCCTGAGTCAGAGTTGTTCAGCTTTAGAGACACTGCTCTTGTTTTAATTGTTATTCAGCCCAGGCAATGTGACTGCAATTAAATGTGTATCTGAGGAGATGTGTGACCTTCTTATTAAGAACATAACTTTTTAGTACCATTTTGCAGAACTCATAACCCCCTAAAGAATTTAAAAGCTCTGTTAACCTGCAACTTTCATTTTTTGTAAGTCTGAATTTTTTTAACAGCGCCCATAACATTCTTTCTGTTGAGTTACTCTAATATTTGACTTACAGTTAATTTCAGAACATCAATTGAAGCATTTCTGAGCCCACAGATGCTGTTGAAGATGAAGCTGTGGTTTTGTGAGCACATGGGAATTGGCAGGAGCGGGGAAGGCTTTTATAGGCTCAGCCTGTGTCCCTTGTCTGGCTGAGTGCTGTGGGATTCTACACACAGGCACCAAAAATACTCTTTTGAAGCACAGACAAGGCTGTGCTTGGGTTGTCCCTGCAGTTTGTGTCAGGAGAGACATTGCAAGTGTTGAAAGAGGCTGCAAAGGCCAGAGTTCAGCACAGCTCTTCAGCAACCCGATTTAAATATCTAATTTCCATATTAAACGGTGTCCCCAAATGTGTTTTGTTGTCCTGGAAGATATCTGTGGCCTTTCAGTAAAGAACAGGGATGAAAGTTTAGCACCACATTCCAGATCTCCTCTGATACATGTCAAGGTTCCCTCAGAACTTGGAATTTTGGTGGGGTATAAATTGCTGGGTATGAAAGGCTTGGCATAAACGTATTCCCAGCCACTGTGTGTGTGTTACAGCAGGGCTGCAGCCTCTTTTGTTCTGCTGTTGCCTGACTGACCTTGTAAAGTGCATCCTGTGCTGCTTTTGTTTGCTGAGGACAGGAACAAGCCACCAGGATGCCAGCATTGCCTCTGGATGAGCTCCAGCTGACAGAAAGGGATCCCAAGACAGGGAAGCTGAGAACTTTACCAGCACTGGTGAGCTCTGTTTTCCCTGAAAGCCAAACAGACCTCCAATAAATAATTGTCTTATATTGAGGCTTGGTCTGGGATATGTGACAGGAATGGCTGGAGCTGTGTCAGGGAGGTTTGGGTGGATATCAGAGAAAGGTTCTTCCCCCAGAGGGTGCTGGCACTGCCCAGGCTCCCCAGGGAATGGGCACGGCCCCGAGGCTGCCAGAGCTCCAGGAGCCTTTGGACAGCGCCCCAGGGATGCCCAGGGGGGATTGTTGGGGGGTCTGGGCAGGGCCAGGGGCTGGGCTGGATGATCCCTGTGGGTCCCTCCAGCTCAGGATATTCTGTGATCCTGTGAAATTTGTTCAGCTTGCTTGTTAAAGAAGTTTTTTTAATGTGTTCAGATAGTTGCGATTTCATTTACCCACCATTAAAAAAACCCCAAAACACAAGAACCAAACTTACTGTGTTCAACATCTGGGGTAAACTGTGTTTTCCCAGCACAGCTCCCTCTCTTGAGTCTGTAACCCCTGCTGCAATGGAGAGATGCTCAGGGAGTTTTTGCAAGCTCTGCCTCAAGTTTAGCTCTGAGCTGTGGCACTGGGATCCGTCCCTTGTGCCTTCAGCTTGATGAAACCAGAAAATTCAACCCACAGAAACCCTTTTCTCCCAGAAACAAGGCCTGGAGAGAGCCTTTTGGGTGTGTTGCAGGAGTGGGACTGTCAATGCTGCTCACTCCTGAGCACACACGTGGGATGAGGCAGAGCCCAAACCTGCTGCTCATTGAATTCTTTTAGGCTGGGTGTATTTGGGCAAAGCCTGTTCAGTAACCCTTGGGAAAGGCAGTGAAGTGTTTCTTTCTGTCTTTGATGGTTGTGTCAGTTTGAGTTCATGGAATATTGTGCAAGAACCAGTTCAGAGAAAAAAGAGAGAGTTCAAAGGCATGCCAGGAAGCTCCTGCTCTTTGTTTTGAAGGTGTGGGAGGATTGCTTTGTCAGGCTTTGGTTAAGAGAAAGCAAGGAGCAACATCTGCCAAATCATCAAGGTCTGAAAATGTTGCTCATAAAGAAAGATACAAACCCACTGCCTTGAAAGGGTGAAAAATGGGAAGTTACCAGGGAATGGAATGTTCCTGTCATCAGGACTATAGTGACAGGACAAGGAGTAATTGGTTCAAACTGAAATTTAGGTTAGATATTGGGAAGGAATAGTTCCTTGTGAGGATGGGGAGGCCCTGATACAGGGTGCCCAGACAAGCTGGGCTGCCCCTGGGTCCCTGGAAGTGTCCAAGGTCAGATTGGATGGAGCTTGGGGATAGTGGAAGGTGTCCCTGCCCGTGACAGGGGTGGAACTGGATGAGCTTTAAGGTCCCTTCCCACACAAACTGTTCTGTGATTGTATTATGTCAAGTTGTATTAAAAGGTAACTTTGTGTTTCCTGGAATTCAGTGAGCAGATGGTAACTGGGCATTCTTGTCACCTGGTCTAGAGTTTTAATACAGTGATTTTTTGGCTTTCTGCAGCACCCAGAAATTAAAGCAGATCGGTCGTTCGTGCTGTACAAACCCCCTCCTGCCATCAGAGACCCTGCTCTGGTGGAGGAATTCCTGGAGCGAGCAAAATTCATTGCAGATGACCTGAACTGGCTTCTGGCTTTGCCTCATGACAAATTCTGGTGCCAGGTAATCATTGCTTTTTATCTGAAGTACAACATAAACATCTAGGTGCTTGTAAAAGCCATGAGCCTTACATCATTTTCATAAAGATTTGCTTATGCTTATTATGTCACTCAGGAAACATTTAATTTCCATTACTGCACCTTAGAATGCAAAGAAAGTATTTCCCTAAGGATTTTCCATTGGGAATTTTAAGAGTTGGCTCGGATTTGATGAATATGGGAGTCCTTTTCATATGCCTGAGTGTTTTAGATTGCTTTAAATTTAACTGGGCTGCTCAGGAGCACAGCCTATGAAGGTGTGACATTCCCTCCTTGCCATTTCCTGCCTTTCTGTGTGCCAGGTGATATTTGATGAGACCCTGCAGAAGTGTTTGGATTCCTACCTGCGCTCCGCCCCTCGCAGGTTCGACGCGCTCTGGGATTGCCATCCGGAGGTGAACGAGCTGCAGAAATGCCTCCATCGGAGTGTCTTCCTCACATTCCTCAGGATGTCCACCCACAAGGAGTCCAAGGTAAATACTCCTATGCCTTGCAGGTGCTCCAGGCTGTGTGACTTAGGAAAAAAGAGAGAAATGAATAATATTCCTTCTCGCACAGCATTCCTCTCCCTGATGATTTTATCTGTTGGATTCTCCGTGTGGAGATGATAACACTCAGAGCTGAAGTGTCTGAACTATGCAGTGATTCCTTGGTTGATTGCCTGGATCTCCTTCCTGAGTAATAGCAGGTTATCCACGTGTGGTGGTTGGATATGTCCTGGTGAGAGGAGAGAGGGCACGTTGGCCTTTGTGTGGCTGCACAGAACAGACTCTTCAGGCCACCAGTTCCTGAGTGTTCATTCCCTCAGGGTCATGTGGTGCCACAAAATTCCTGCTAATACTTGTTTTTCCTTGAGCTTGCCCCAAGTTTTGGACATACAGTGAAATCTCTCTAAATTACTGTTATCTTGGCATCATCAGGCATTCAGCCTGGAGAAGAGAAGGCTCCAGGGAGAGCTCAGGGCCCTTTCCAGTGCCTAAAGGGGCTCCAGGAGAGCTGGAGAGGGACTGGGGAGAAGGCCCTGGAAGGACAGGACAAGAGGCAATGGCTTCACCCTGCCAGAGGGCAGGGATGGATGGGATATTGGGAAGGAATTGTTCCCTGGGAGGGTGGGCAGGCCCTGGCACAGGGTGCCCAGAGCAGCTGTGGCTGCTCCTGGATCCCTGGCAGTGTCCAAGGCCAGGCTGGAGGGGGCTTGGAGCAGCCTGGGCTAGTGGAAGGTGTCCCTGCCCCACCCAAACCATTCTGAGGTTCTATAATTAAAAGACATCCTCAGCACTAATTGTGGGAGTGCAACTCCCATCTGGAGCTATGGGATTTTCACCAGGCCTTTGGGCAGATTGAGTGAGGCACCTTGTGTTTTAGCAATCACTCCCTGGGTCTCCTCATTGGTTCATGATGTGTTAGGCCTGTGTTGATTGTCTTGCTTATCACAGTGGTGATGTTCAGGATGTTTTGAGGGAAAGGCCTGGGAGTGGAGGACTGGGACAGGAGCAGGATGAAGGAATGCTGGAGCCTGCAGCTGGCACCACTTCAGCAGAAGTACCCGACACCTCTGTGGTGTCTTTCATTGCAGGATCTGATTAAACCTCACCACTCCAGAGGCAGGCGAGCATTTGAAACCATTTTCTAGTTGAGTGGTCTGCAGGGAATGAATAGTCCATTGTCATGCAGGAGTCAGCAGGAGTTCTGGAAAGGGAACCTGGCCAGCACTGCGCCCCATCCCTCTGCTTCAGCAGGGAGAATGTGCCCTGCCTTTCACTGGGATTGAAAACATTTGCTGTCACAGGCAAACCAGGCTTCTGAAAATCCAAAATCACATTTCAGCTGCCTGTTTCTCAGTGTCAGACAATGGAATTTTTCTCATCTAGAATTTTGTAAGAAACGCCTTCAGTGTGATGTGGTTTTGGCACGGTGTTCAGCAGTCAGCATGCAGAGCTGCAGTTCTGGGGTTTCTCCCTGCCTGTCCCTGATTCTGTGGTCTCTGGGCTGGGTTCTGCTCTCTCAGGGTATGAGAACCTCAGGCTGCCCCTGTGCCTGCTTACTCCTTCCTGCTCCTGAGCTGAGCTGTTCTGGTGTCAGGCTGGGAACTGGGGACCTGTAGGGAGATTTTTTGGAAAACTTTTAGGTAGATTAATTCACCTGCTGGTGAAGGGATCAGTGGGGTGCCTGGTGTGGCAGGGACAGGAATGTGGGAATAGATGGCTCTACAGAAGCTGTTTCAAGCAGAGTTGCTGCCTCCTATGAAATAAATTCCTTAATACACCTTGGAGAGATGTTTTTACAGGTGCCATTATAATGCTGGAGTTACTGCAGAGCAAGATATGGATTATCCTTTAAATTCCTTTTTTTTCCCCTGTCTTTGTAGGATCATTTTATCACTCCCTCTGTCTTTGGAAAAATTATTTACAATAACTTCCTGTTCGATATCCCCAAGATTCTGGATCTCTGTGTCCTTTTTGGCAAAGGAAATGGCCTCCTGCTCCAGAAGATGATTGGTCAGTAAAAGCCAAGGAACAACTTGCTACATTTAGGCTTTTGCTTATATGACAAGTGACTTAGTGGGGTTTATACCAGTGGAACTGCTCTGAAAATTAATTGTTCAGTAGCACCTAAGACCTGTCATTTCTAGATCAGATTGTGCTTTTCTTTTTCCATGTGCCCTTTGCTTATTCCAAGGAAAGCTTTGTGTCCTGCTTTGCTGCCCTGAGCTGGGCTCATGTTGTTAGACATAAACCCAGGCTCAGTTGTTTCCTGTGCCAAATGAATGTGTTCTCAGCCCTGTAAGAGGAATGTGGGGCTCTGTAAAACCCTGGTAGAGATGGGAAAGGGTGAGGAGGGAGGAGAGTTGGGAGATGGACACAGTCCAGCTGTGAGTGCTGTTGTTCCCAGAGCTGGGAGCCAAGTGAAACATTCAGTGTGAGGTAATCACTGCTATGGGAAGTGGGAGAACCTGAAATTTCAATGCAGACATTGATGTATCCAGAGCTTCCAAACCACAAACACTTCAGAGCCTTGCTCCAGCTGTGCTTATCCCTGGATTTCTGTCTGTACACACGGCCTTAGTGGTGAATACACAGGGAGCAACATCCACCCATGGATGCTGAGGAGTGAAGATGGAGCATATTGATTTAGCTTCTCTATTTATCCTGTGCTCCCTTCCCAATCCTGTGATCTTTAACATCACCTGAGCACTTGAGTGGAAGAATATCTACCCTTGGATTAAGTGAGCTGTTCCTGAATTCTAACCCACTTGGTCTGCAGCTCGTGGGATCAAGGTTTTCCATTTCTTTGGTAGTTATTTTTGGCTCATTTCCAAGTTCACTAACATGAGAAGTGTAAGAGATCATGTGGTGCAGACAGATTTCCAGCCAGAAAATCATAGATAAACCTTTGCATTTTTATTCTTTTTATCCTTTTTCAGTAGCTTCTGCTCTAAATTCCTCTGTTGAGCCTCAGAGATGGAAAGCAGGCATGGCAAGATAGATACTTCCCTTTCAGATGCAAAGCTTAGATTATCTGGGTCTTAAAATACTCCAAAAAAGACCTAAGTAATGAAACCTCCTTTGAATTATGCTCTGGAGTGCTACACAATCATGCTGCATACAGGTGACCAAAGACTGGCTCACCTGCTTATTTCATTGTGTTGTGACAGTAATGGTGTGAGCAGTTCTGGTGTGTAATTCATAACTTCATAAACTTGAGGTTCTTCTCAGGCTGTAAATATATCTGAAACTTGTCCCATAGCTCTGTCCTTGCTGGAGAACTCTTAATTTTCATAATCTGAACAGTAATTCCCAGGAAAATAGGAGCCTCGGTGCTTACTTGGTGAGGATTTATGGTATGGCATTACTCAGTGGAGTATTTTGTAAAGGTAATGGAGTCCTAGTAATATAATAGCAGGTGTTACTAAAGCCTCATTACCTTTAAGAAATATTCGGCAGCACATCTCCTGGTGTGTGCTGAACTGTTATCAGTAATTAAAAGTCAACTCCAGTTGTCAAATAAAGGAACTGGGGTTGTTCAGTGATAGTATTTGCATTATTCATTGATTCAGCCCCTGGAGCGTGAATCATCTGACATCTCATTTGCTCTGCTCTGATGAGCATATTCCCATTGCTGGATCTCCAGTGGTGTTGGAGAGCTGATGGATCAGCTTTTTGGGAGCAGGGCCTGTGCATGAGCTGGGGAGTGAGGGTGGGCAGTGTCCCACATGGTCAGGAGGTGTGTCTGGGGGGTGTCAGCAATAACACAAGTACCATTTTCTGGTGCAGATTTGCTCATTGGCATCAATGTCTGAACTGATGGAAATGCTCTCCTTTCCCTTTTCAGGAAATATCTTCACTCAGCAGCCCAGTTACTTCAGTGACCTTGATGAAACTCTGCCCACTGTCCTCCAGGTACTGCTTTCCTGCTGGGATTTCATCTGGAAATGTGCCATTGCTTGGAGCGTGGAGAGGGAGCATTGTAGGTGGGCAGAATGGATTTCATGAAATCATGGAATATCCTGGGTTGGAAGGGACCCACAAGGATCATCAAGCCCAACCCCTGGCCCTGCACAGACACCCCAACAATCCCACTCATTGTCCAAACACTCCTTGAGCTCTGACCACCATCTAGGGGAAGAACTTTCCCTAATATCCGGCCTAAACCTCCCCTGACTTTGCTGTTTCTCCTTTTCCCTGGTTTGTTAACATGTGTCAGGGAGGTTTTGAACCTTTATCTAAAATTACTACTTGATTACTCTTCCCTCCCACCTTCCTTCAGCTTCTGGCCTTCTCTGCTGTGTCCCACTGCTGGCTCCTGTCTGTTAACACTGCCCTGTTCTCCTGATTTAGGTGTTCAACAATATTTTGCACAAGTGTGGTTTGCAGTGTGAAGGGGCCTCTGCTGGGCCCCAGAAACTGGAAGAGAAAGTCAGTGTGACTGCAGGGAACATGCCCCTCCAGGTAGGACTGAACTCTCTGTACTCCTGCATGCTGAACAGACCACAGAGGATCATTCTGTTCCCAAAAGCTCCTGCAGCTCATGGTTCTGTGCCATTGTTGCACTCTTTGTCCTGGGACATGATGATAAAACCTTTCCACCATGAGCTGATTCATTTCAACCATATCCTTTGGAAGGTGGATAGTTTTAAACCTGGCAACTTTGTTGCTTAACAAGCTTATAAGTAATGTAACAGAATATCTGTCAGAAGTCTCCACCTAACCCTGGCAATGATAAGAGCTGATTTTTTTTTCTTCAGAAATATTTGTTTTAACAACAGTGTAATTCAACTGTAGTTAATTAAGAGGGATTTATGTGCTAGGGGCTGTACAAAGACAGTGAATGTGGTCTTCTACAAAACCTTAGTCTTTCAGTTTGTGTGTGGGAACAAACTATCAGTTCAAACTATGATTTATTTATAAATGATTGTTTGAAACTATAATTTAGTGTGTCATTCAGTTTGTTTGAGCTGCCTCAGAAATGCAGCTTGCACTGGACCAGACTGCTGAAAACATCCCTTTGATTCCCATGTTTCTGCTGTGCAGTGCTTCATGAAAAGTGCTGCATGGGGAAGAATTCCATATGTGGAGGGTGTATTGAGGGCAAAGCCACTGTCCAGAACAGGATCTGATGAGGGTTCTCACAGTCTCCCAGGATCTTTAATGAAAGCAGACAGTTGGGATTGCATTATAGATCTTTAAAGGGTAGGAATTTCAGGAGAAATGTTGTCTCTGCCCCCAGACCCTGTCACAGGTTTATGGTTGATACAGACTGTGCAGTCAGGAGGAGGCCTGGCCCCAGTATTCTGTGTCCCTGCTGGGCACACTTGCCTGGCTCTTCCCTCAGTAACTCCCTTTCCCTCTCAGGAGCTGAAGGACATTGTGCTGTATTTATGTGACACCTGCACAACTCTCTGGGCCTTTCTGGATGTCTTTCCCTTGGCTTGCCAGACCTTCCAAAAACATGAGTTTTGTTACAGGTATGTGTTGGGGTGCAGACAGAGTTTATTCTGGCCATATAAAAATACTGAATGTGCTACTGTGTCCTGTCCCATTGTTAAATGAGGGGACAGATTTGATGCAGAGGCTGCTGGGTTCTCTCTGACAGGAATGCAGTGTAATAAATACATGGATATAGGGATGTGTGGATTTTCTGTCCTGTGTCTGTCATTATCTAGGAGTGATCCTAGAGCCAGGCATCCATGACAATTTCCAAAGTCAGCTGAACAGTACTCAGTGTGCTCTGGGAAGGGTGGAGAGGGATGAGCTATGGACAAAAAGAACTTCCTGCTGTAGGACCCAAAGCAAGGGAAGCAGGAGGTATTTCAGAGAAATAGTTCTTCAAGGTCTGAAAACAAATGTCTTTGATGTTATGCCCAAGTTTTATGCTAGAGAATATCAATGAGGTTTGGCAAAAGCTGAGTGGCTGGGAGAGAGTGACAAGGCATGAGAGGGAACGGCCTCAAGCTGTGCCAGGGGAGTTCAGGTTGGATATTAGGGAACATTTCTTCATGGAAAGGGCTGTCCAGCCTGGCACAGCTGCCCAGGGCAGTGGAGGCCCCATCCCTGGAGGGATTTAACAGCCAGTTGGATGTGGCACTTGGGAACATGGTCTGTGGTGGCCTTGGCAGAGCTGGGGAATGGTTGGACTCGATGCTCTCAGGGGGCTTTTCCAACATGAAGGTTTCTGTGATTCTGTGAGTGTTGGGTCTTTGCAGGCTGCAGATCTGTGTAGGGGAGTCTTCTGGGTTGAGCAGATGGTTTTGATCAGCACCAGGATGCTTCTCAAATGCTTTTCTTTCCTACCTCTTCAAAGCCCTCTCTGTGATTTCCTTAGAGTGCTGCTCTTTGTCTGTGGTGTATTTGCTTGTGTTCTGGGGTAAAAACACCAAAATGAGGTGATGCTCATGGGTACTGCTGGTGAGGGGGCTTTAATGAAATCAGCCATTTGTTCTGCCTTTTAGCAAATGATTTTTGGAACCTCAGCTGACAGGTACAGGTTTGTTCCCCCTTTGTACAGATTAGCTTCGTTTTATGAACTGGCAATTCCTGAGCTGGAATCTGCAATCAAAAAGAGGCATTATGAAGATAACAGGTGAGAATTCCTGCAAAGGCTTCCTTTGGATCTTCAGTGAGACTTCCCAGGGCTTAGTTGAAAATTCACTTCATGCTGCTTTACCCATCCCTGAGGAGCCTGGCTTTTTTTAATGCTGCTTCAAAGAGCTCTGAAGAGATGACTTCTGTCATAGCAAATTTTCCTGGGCAGTGGGGTGACAAATCATTTTTAGTGCTGTGTAAGATGGAATTTGATGGGAGGTGCATTCAAATTGTAACAAAGTGTGAGAACATGAATGATATCTCTGTGTAGCTCAGTCTCACTGTAAGGCACAGGCTGTGCTGGTACAGTGGGGGTCTGGTGTGGGGAGCTGCCAGGACAATTGGGATTGAAACCAGCTTTATTTGGAGCATGGATTTTCCTTAATGACCATGAAATGTGTCTAATACCTGGTCTTTGCAGCAAGGAAATGATCATCCTAATGAAATTCTTCTTCTAGAGGATTAAGTCTGGCATAAAGGTGTGTTACAGATTCTTGTGCTGACACCAACAGTGTCTTTTGCTCTCTCTGAAGTGTTTTTGCTGATTTGTGGAGGAGGATTTCACACTCCAGAAAGAAGATGACAGAAGTTTTTCACATCCTAATAAACCAAGTCTGTCTGCAGCCCATCCTAGAGAGCAGGTATTGGCACTTGGGTCTGTGCTACTCGCCAATTACTTGATTGCTGTGTGGGAGAAACTGTTTCTCATTTACAAATCTACTGGAGAAAATGAACAGAAATTGCTATTTGTGTTGGGATTGTAGCCAAAAACTTGGCTAAGGTCAAATTCTGTTGTCCTGTCTATCAGGAATGTTCCAGATGGAGCTGTTTGGTCCAGAATGTCTGTGGTGAGCTGGGTCCAATGAGCTTTCTGACCCCAGTGTGTGGCTCGTGCAAAGTTTCATGTGTAACACCTTGAGACCTGATTGTGACCTTCCAGGACCTGGAGGGCCCAACAATACAGGTGGAGAGAGACTGTTTACAGGGGCTTGGAGTGACAGGATGAGGGGGAATGGCTTCCCACAGAGGGCAGGGATATTGGCAAGGAATTGTTCCCTGTGAGGGTGGTGAGGCCCTGGCACAGGGTGCCCAGAGAAGTTGGGCATCCTTGGAAGTGTCCAAGGCCAGGTTGGATGGGGCTTGGAGCAACATGGGACAGTGGAAGGTGTCCCTGCCCATGGCAGGGGGTGGAACAGGATGGGCTTTAATGTCCCTTCCCACCCAAAGGTGCCTTGGAACAAGGCTTGGAGCCTCAGCAGCACCCAGGGGTTTGGGCACTGAGGCTGCAATGGGAGCTTGCTTGGCAGGTGTTCTTGCACAGGTGAGCACAAACTTTCTGGAAGATTCACTGGTATAATCCCAAGACATCGTGAAGGCACAATTAGAAAAGCTCTACACACCCTTTTCTGCTCACTGCAAGCCTCAGGCATCAAACTATTTGTAAAATCTGTCTGAAAACTTGTAATTCTAGGTGTGATACAGCTTTGGATCTAAATGCTGAAATGTTTGCTGAAGCCTTAAAAACCACTTGCTTCCATTTGACTCTTTGCTTCTGTGAAAGCCAAATGTGGCCTGAAATCTCTTTTCAAATGGGGCTTTCCCTTGGTGTGTAAATGTGAGTGGTTTGGCTGGTGGGGCCAAACACTGGCAGACTTGCCTCTGAGTGTTCACTGTGCTGTTTCCTGCAGCTGTGAGAATATTCAGCCATTTATTGAGGAATTTCTGCAGATCTTCACCTCAGTGCTTCAGGAAAGGAGGTGAGTCTGGCTGGCAGGAGGCCCGAGGGGGGCTCAGCTCCTTCCTCTGCCATTCTTTACAGCAGAATTGCCTGAGGCAGCATTACGAGGCATTTGGGAGTCAGAAATCATTGTAAGTAGCTGGGAGAAGTGCAGTGAGAGGATTTCAGCCTACAGCACAGACCCTGGCACTGAGAAATGCTATTCTTCACTCCCTTTAATCCAGCCTCTCAAAGAGGAGAAGAGCAATTTAGCCATTAGCTCCCTTGACAAGTTAGGCTGTTATTACTGATCTGTGCTTTCCAGCTGGGCTGACCAGACCAGAAAAAATATTAAACATGAATGCTGGAGATGCAAAGGAAGTGGCAAAACTGGGAATTCCATCTTGTCCTCCTGCCCATGCTGACATTCTGAGCACGTTCACATGGTAAAGCAGATTTTCCCTGTAATGCAGCACTGGGTTCCAGCCCTCACACCTGAGGAGTGTTGCTGTGGTGTAGTGGGTCCAAAATTAGGCATGGCTGGAATCCAGCATTGGGTGAGAGGTTCTCTGTTCCTACCTGAGCACTGAGGAGTCAGAGAGGCACAGTAGTGGTAATTAATTGAGCTCCACTGATTAAACTTGCTCCTGTGTTTTCAGATTTCTCCGTGACTACGACGAGCTGTTCCCCATTGAGGATGATGTGAGTCTGCTCCAGCAGGCATCCTCTGCACTGTATCCTTGGGTTTTGCACACCTGGCTGCTTTTGGATTCCTTCACACCAGTGACATTTCTGCCTCTGGTTAAGCTGCATGACTGGCAAGGAGTACTGGAAAGTTTTCCCTTAACAGAAAAAAAAAAAGGAGAGAGGGGAGTTGTTGCCCAGAGAAGCTGAGGCTGCCCCATCCCTGGAAGTGTCCAAGGCCAGGCTGGGTGGGGTTTGGAGCAACCTGGTCTAATGGAAGCTGTCCTTGCCCATGTCAGGGGGTGGGACAAGATGAGCTTTAAGGTCCCTTCCCACCCAAACCATTCCATAGTTTTGTGAATGCTGATGCAGGCACGAGTTTGGACATCGCTGACAATCCCATAGTTACTTCAAGGTGATCCCTGAACATGTGCATCCAGGAACATCCTTAATGCTGTGCACTTAGAGATGAGACCAGGACAGCCTATATCCTCCAAGCAGTGGAAAGTGCCTGGGAAGGGGCAGACAGGAAAAAAGGACAAGCTGTTAAAGATCCAGCAGCATCCAATGGAGCTTCAGCAATAGTGGAGAGCACCCCTGAGGACAGGGAGGATCCAGGGGCTGCGTGTGCCCTGGAGGATGAGGTGGGTACAGCTCTGTGGTGGGACTGGGCTCTGCTCTTCCTGGGGGCTCTGCTCTTCCTGGCCTTCCTCTGTCCATGAGGACAGGCTTGATTTGCTCAGCTTTGGGGACAACATGAGATTTGGTGTAATTTGTGACCTTTGCTGGATCTCCATGCAGCCTTGAGAAATGAGAACTGAAGCTGCACCTGAATCCTGAGTTATCTCTGAGCAAATTGCTTTCAGCTCTCATGGCTTGGGTTTTCCCTTGCTGGGGATTATTCAAATACTCTGCTTCATCCCTGCAGTTCATGTGCATATTTTTGAAATGCAGAGCTCACCTGTTATTTGAGGAAGAGATTCTCCAGGGTGTCCGTGCTGACTCGGGGACTGGCAAAAGTAGCTGTGTGCCCAAATCTGTGTCAGAAACCTTGTGTAGTTTAAACAGCTGATTTCTCTTTTGGCTCCAGTCTTGGACTTGTGTGCTTAAACCCTGACAGCCCAGAGTGCTGCTTTCCCTGTGTTTCTGTGCACGCTGCCCTCAGCTCTGTCCCTCCCCAGTGCCCACCAGTTGTGTTTGGTGTCCGTAGTGTGCCGGCGCTGCGGCCGCGCCCGTCGCCTGCGTGTCCGGCGTGGAGCTGGACTCCCTGATCTCCCAAGTGAAGGATCTGCTGCCAGAGCTTGGAGAGGGATTCATCCTGGCCTGCCTGGAGGAGTATGGATACAACACGGAGCAGGTGATCAACAACATCCTGGAAGATAAGCTGGTGCCATATCTGGAGAAGCTGGACCGAAGGATGCAAAGGTGTGGGACAGCCTCTGGTGGTTTCTATCTCACTTAGTTGTTCTCACTGAAGGCTCAACACTTGTAGAGCTCTAAGAATTTGCATATTTGGGGTAGAAAACTGCAGTGAGAGCTTCTCATTTTCACCTGTCACCAGTTTTCTGCCCTCCTTGTGTACCTGCAGGGGGAGTGGGACCTTTGCTGCTCAGTGTTGGAGTAGAGCAGGTGCTGGGTTGTGTTTCATGACAGGGGACAAAACCACATGGAATGGAATGGGATGGGATGGGATGGGATGGGATGGAATGGAATGGAATGGAACGGAACGGAATGGAATGGAATGGAATGGAATGGGCAATAGAATATGTTGCCTTCAAAAGTTATTTTGCTGCAGTGTTTGTTGTCACATGTGTGAAAATCCTAGCTGGAAAGGGCATCTTCAGAGGAGCCAATTCGTCTGGAATTCAACCCACAGGGTCAAATATGGTTATTTAACAGGCTGCTGTTTTTTGAGTGAAGATATGACAGTTCAGATCCATTTTTATGTTCACTCTGACAAACTTGCCAGGCTTGTCCTGCTTTCCTGGATTGGACAAGGGATTGAGGGTTTATAGCTGGGGGCAGGATTGAGTTGTTGGAGTTTGTCTGCAGCTGTGAGTGTGTGTTTGTGCTGCACCAGCAGTTCCTGACAGAGCACCAGGATGTGAATGTGCTGTTTGTTCACATTTCATGGAGTTACGGGCAGACTGTCTCACTGTTGCATTAAAGGAAAGCATCTTTATCAGGAAAACGATGTAAAAAAAATCTTAGTTTTGCAACAATCTTTGTGTTCCCACAATCAGATCTGCTGACTTTGGCACAACTGGTGCAGGACGGGCTTTAGGAAGGATTGGTTTTTCTGCAAAGCCAGCAGTTCCAGAAGATAGGGCTGGATTTTTTTCTTCCTGCCTTTTGCATCTTGAAACAAAGCTGCTGGTTCGATAGGAAATGTCAAATTCTGACCCCTGCTGATTTATAGGGGAGCACAGCAGCATTTGCAGCTGCCCAGCTGAGATGTCTGCACCACCAAAATGAATGTCAAAAGTACAGTCCTTTGACTTACAAGTTGAACAAACATAAACCTGGAACCCTGAGAAAGTCTTAACAAGGGAGATAAATATCTTGAAATCAGCAGCAACAAATTATTGGGATTTTTTCCAGCCTGTAATTCATCACACTTAGTGTTTGTCTTCACTGAGTCATTGTGTTGAGACCAGGCAGTCTGTTGAATATTCTGTTGTCCTGCATGGTTTGGTAGACTCTGAAATGAACAGAAGAATTTTCTCTTGGCTTTCTGTGAGTTACTTTAGTTTCCCCTCAAATCCAAGCTTTGGGAAGTGTTGTGCTTGTGCTAGAGCGTGGCTGGGAAGGGAAGGGATTGTGCCCTGTGACTCAGCCAGCACCTCTTGGTGTGCTCGGGATTGTTTTGGGACTGACAAAGGATAAACCAAGGGCTTAGGGAAGGGAGAGGATTTCTCCTCCTCACTTCACTTTTGTTTTTATTCTCTCTCCTTGTTTTTTGCCAGACAGCTGAAGCCAGACCCTACCCCTCTGGTCAGCTCTCGCTATAACGTTTTCCAGAACGATGAGTTTGATGTTTTCAGCAGGGATGCAGTGGATGTGTCTCGGATCCAGAAAGGCAAGAGGTGAGTGTTGGCACCCAGTCATTAACTCTGCCTGTCAGGAGCAACAAACACCTGGGAACCTGCACATTTATCTCTCCTAAAAACCTCCTGCAGGAATGTTTTGGCAGGGGGGAAGGCGTATCAAAAATGTTTCCCACCTGTTTGTCTGGGAAAGTAAAGTGAAATATTATGAGGGGGTTGGTTTCACTTAGTGTTTTTCCTAATTGGCTTTCCTGTGTCTGCTGCTGGAGATTGCTCTGCCAAGCTCATTTGTAATGTCAGGCTCTTGCTCCTTGGGCTTAATGTTAAAACTTGCACTGAACAACAAACCTTGAAAAGCACCATCCCTGAGCCCGGGACTGTGACTCAGAGCTGAGAATAACTAATGATTTGATCTAGAGCCAAGGGAAGATTCAATATCCATCTACTTCAGCATCTGATAACATTCAGTGCCTTAGACTACTTGTGCTGCTCCTGCTGCTGTAAAGCTTCCTGCAGAAGGGCACTTGGACTTGTGGAGTAGTTTGGGTTGGGAGGGACCTTTAAAGGTCATTTAGTCAATGTGCTTGCAATGAGCAGGAATCCCCCTGCCATGGGCAGAGATTTCTACAAAACCCCACCAGTTTTCACTTTGCTTTCTGCCTAGCTGGGTGTGTTGTGCTGGCTCCCACTGATGTCAGCTCTATAGTGTGGTCCCCTTGTTCCAGATTCTTTTAAAACCTATCACAGAATCATGGAATGGTTTGAGTTGGAAGGAGCCTTAAAGCTCGTCTCATTCCACCCCCTGCCATGGGCAGGGACACCTTCCACGAGACTTTAAACACCTCCTCTAACCAGCCAAATGTGACCTTAATGTTGGGATGTATTTACACAGCAGGTAACTAAAAGTCTGGCTGGAGTTGGAGCCACAAGACCTGAGAGCTTCCAGTTAAGGTTTTGGTTGCAATGTTGCATGAAACTCTAGGAGAAAACCACTTTTGTCCCCAAGTCCAAGTCCAGCTCCTCAGAGCAGTGCCACAGTGCTGATCCTGTCTTGGCTGAGCAAGAAAGGAATGTCTTTTCTCTCTGGCCAAGGCCATGACTTTTGTTGTATCCATAGCTGAGAATTCACAGCCAGAACCTTTCTCCTCATGGTGGTGCCTTGCTCTGCGAGACAGGTGCATTGCACAGGTGTGCTGGGTTATCCCTGATTCCCAGAGCCTTGCTGGTTATCCCTGTTTCCCAGAGCCTTGGACAGATGTGCTGGGTTATCCCTATCTCCCAAAGCCTTGCTGCAGCAGCCAGTCAAGGCCAGAGAGCACAGAGTTCAGCACAGAGCATCCAGTGGCTGGAATATCCTGCTCAGAGCTCCCTCTGCAGATCACTTGGAGAGCTTTGGAAGCTGTAAATCATCCCTGAGCTGGGCTCTGGGATCTGCTCTCATGGCACTGCCCTCCAGGGGTGCCTTCTCTCCAGGGGTACCATCACTCTTGGAGAAGTTCTCCTGTCTCCTGCTGTAGTTATGTGACCTCTTGGGATTATCCTCTTGCTGCTGCTCTTCCTGGTGTCATTTGCCTCCCTTCATTTCAGAACATTTGGGAAAACTCTGCAGGACTCCAGACATATTAGTTGTGGTTTGAGTAGTTTAAAACCTGGAGATCAGCAATGCCCAAAGGTGACCATATCCAACTGAATCCAAGGAAAAGCTGCAGTACCTTGTCTGCAGGATTTAATAGTCAGCACTCATGGTTCACCCCAGTGTTGGGGTTAACAGGGCTCTCCAAGCTTAGTCTGAGATCTGCTTTGGATTGGAATTGTATCAAACATTTAATTTTTTTTTTTCTCCTTCTAAATACCTTTTGCTCACCAAATTCTCTTGTGTTTGGGGTGCTGTTGCTAAGCCTGGTGTCACCATAGTGCCTAAAGAGCCAGAGCAGGGTGTTCTGGCCACTCTCAGCATCAGCAATTTGGGGCAGGGACTGTCCTTGAGAAAGAGAAATCCAGACAGGATGAGGAGGGAATCAAACATAAGGCAATGAATGTGCCAACATAGACTCTGCTGACCCTGAAAAGTGATGGCACTTGTCTGTGCCTGTCTAGCCCTAGCTGTCAGCTGAATCTGTCTCCTGAAGCCAAAGCATGTCCTGAGCTCCACGGGACTAGAGGAGCTATCACTAGAGGAGCTATCCCACTGCTTTTCCTGGGATTGGTGCCCAGACCATTTCACGCAGCTCCTCTGCAGTCATCAGACCAGCTCGACAGGAAGCAATTAGCAGGTGCTCGTTCAGCCTCAGCTGAATTCCCACAGGAGGTGTTATCCCAGGGATCCCGGGATGGGAGAACTCACCACGTGCTTGGGAGGGCATTGTGCAGCCAGTGCAGGCAGTGAGTCATGGCAGAGAGGGAACCACCTCCAGCTGTAAACTTCCTTTGTTTTGAGATTCCGAATGGAAATCCGGGCTGCTGGATCACATCCCCTCAGTCTGTCCCTTCCTGAGTCACTGCCACTGCCTTGGACAGGTCCTTTCTCTGATAAAATCCACTGATGCTGGGTCCTCCTGGACTCTGGGGGCTGCAAGTTGTCCTGGGAGTGCTGGACAGCAGAATCCCCTGTTGCTTTGCTGTAAATATGTACTTGGCTGCTCTGAAAAAGGGGACTTCAGAGCTTATGCTTGTGCAGCTTGAGACATTCAGCAGCTGCTTTTTAATCCTTCTGTTTCTTGGTCTTCCTTTCTTTAAAATGACTATAATTTACTTGCCTTCTAAATTTAAAAAACAAGCCCTTGCAGTGATCCGAGAGGTTGAATCACAATCGCTCTCTACTCTTTTATTCTTTGCCTTGGGAGTTGGGTTTATTCTCGTCCTCACCTGCACTGGTTATTTTTTGGATCTCCCCATCTACATTTGTCCTTTTCCCCTCACATTTGTGCTCCATGCACCTTGGCCAATTTTTATCTGGAATAGAATTGCATTTGGCCTCCTGTGAAAGCTCCCTCTCTGTCTGAAGTGACAGTGGTGGTCTCCAATTCCTGCTCTTCTTTAGTGGCCAAACAGCCCTGGTACAAATGACCCACCCTGGATCACTCCACCCAGCCCCGGGGTCCAGCACAGGAAGGACCTGGAGCTGCTGGAGTGAGACCAGAGGAGGCACCAGGATGATCAGAGGGATGGAGCAGCTCTGCTGTGTGGAAAGGCTGGGAGAATTAGGATTGTCCAGCCTGAAGAGAAACCTCTGAGATGACCTAATTGTGGCCTTCCAGGACCTGAAAGGGCTGACAAGAAAGATGGAAGAGAGACTGTTTACAAGGGCTTGGAGTGACAGGACAAGGGGCAATGGCTTCCCACTGCCAGAGGGCAGGGATAGAGGCAATATTGGGGAGGAATTCCTCCCTGTGAGGGTGGGCAGGCCCTGGCACAGGGTGCCCAGAGCAGCTGTGGCTGCCCCTGGATCCCTGGCAGTGCCCAAGGCCAGGCTGGAAGGGGTTTGGAGCACCCTGGGACGGTGGAAGGTGTGAGGGTGGAATAAGATGAATTTTAAGATCCCTTCCTGCCCAAACCATTCCATGATCCTATAAACCAGCAGGCCAGTAGCTGGGGTAAGGAGGGCCTGTGGCACTGGGGGTGAGGCTTGCATTGCTTCACATTCCACTGACTAACAGGGGAAAAAGCAGCTTCAGGGCAAGGTTTTGAGCCCTGCCTTGTCCTCCGCTGTCCCCGGGCAGGCGGGAGAAGGACACGACGCGGAGCTTGGTGAACGACAAGCGGCTGGTGAGGGAGCAGAGGCAGCGCTACAGCCAGTACAGCGTGGTGCTGGAGGAGCTGCCCCCGCAGCCCGGAGCAGCCCAGCCCTACGAGGACTACGAGGACGAGTACGACGACACCTACGATGGGAACCAAGTGGGCGCTAATGATGCTGACTCGGATGACGAGCTCATCTCCAGGAGGTAAATGCTGAGGGGAGGGGGAGGGAAGGAGCCACGGGGGAATCACCGCGGAATTCTCTGGCTCCCACAAACCTGGGAAACTCTGCTTTGGGCTCTGTTCCCCTACGAGAGCTTCAAACCACCTGTCAGGAAAATTCATCCACAAACACCAGAGGTTTATGTCCAAAACAGGAGACAGAGGAGTCCTTTTACTTTATTCGAATAAAGGGAGGGGCCATGGGGCATTTCCCCTGGGGTATCTCAAATTTTTGGAGGATGCAGCCTCCTTTTTATCCTAATTTCCCTCTCTCTTTCCCCACTGGCTGAAGTACTTGAGAGGCACAGACTTCCCAGACTGCCTAATACCTAAGATTCCCCTTTAATGTATAATCCCCCTTTAATTTTTAATTCTTATGGAATTTATGGGTTTTCCCCATTGTTTCTTTCATCTTTCAATATCCACTTTCATTTCTCAGCAAACCTACAGTTTGTTTGTAAAGGCAAATATCTTCTTTTCCATTCATCGATCACTGGGATCCTTCCCATTGATTCTTTGATCTCTCAGTGCTGGTTTTATCTTCCAGCAGACCCAGGGCTGGTTTGTAAAGACAAACCCCTCACTCCTCTCACACTCCTTTCTCTGTTTTCAATGTGATGTGCAAGGAGGAAGGTTTGGGTCTCCCTTCTCCTGTGGATAGGGAGTGTTCCCAGAGCAGACAACTCCTTGAACACAAAGTGATCACACCCTTGAGGCAAAGAACCTCAATGAAAAGTGGCTGTACATAAATAGAAACTAAATTCCTAGCCAAACAATTCTTAAACTTGAAGAATGTGTTGCAAAGGAAAACAGTGTGTCCAGGATGTTCTCCAGCTTCCACTCGGCCATTGCCTCAATTAATCAGCAAATCAAAGAGGGGAATTTGCCATGTGTGGAAACTTGTACTCAGCAGTGCCTCTCCTGAGAGAAACTACCCTGCAGCAGGCAAAAATGGCTTGGAAAATCAGTAGAGCTGGGCAACCTTAAATGGCTGGTTAGCAAAGGAAAACTTCAAAATTTGGGAAATTTTACAACCAGACTTTTCCCTGCCAATCCCCTCTGAGTGCTGACAGCTGGGATTGAGTCCCTGCTGGGCTGCACAGCACTCTGCACCATGACTGACAGCTGCACACAATTAGCTTTTGGGAAGCAAAGGGTTAGTGGGGATGGAGAATATTTATTTTAGAAAACATATGGTTTAAAAGCTGCTTTAACATTTCTGAAAGTGGCCTTTTGAATTCTGATGTATTATGAAGATGTCACCATTCCTAACCTCAAACCAAATTGAAGCTTTGAGGCTCTTTTGCCCCTTTTTTCCCCCTCCTAAAGTGTTGAGAAGCTTCAATTGTGTTTTGCCTGTAAGAATGTGGCACCCAGGTGGTTTTCCCTCTTTCAGGTGTCACTGCCCCTTGAAACAATTAGCAGATGTCACTGCTGAAAACTGGACCAGTTGGTTTGGCATAACAAAGGCTTTTCTGGTTTTACATTTATTTCTTTGGCAGTGGAATGGTGGGTCTGAATTCCAATGGAATTTAAACACAGACACATATTTATGTTAAGGAAGAGTTATAGGCATGTGGTAAACTCTTCCTCCACCCCCAGGCCCTTTGCTCTGCATGTCCAGAGTGATTCATAAAGCCTGATTTCTCCAGGGATTTCCCCCTGTAGGAAACTGGGGCACAGCCATGGAACTGGGGCTCCTCTGACCACTCAGAGGGTTTGGAGCACAGCACTGGCTGAACATTAATGGTTCTGTCCAAATTTGTCTTGTACAACACATGCTCCCTGTCTGCTGAGCTAAAGCCTAGCAAAGGATACTCCTTAATATTGCCTTGTAGCTGTGTCTGGATGCCCATTTCCCAAAGGAAGCAGTTGTTTCTGTGGAGAAATTCTTTGTGAGGTTTCAGGGTTGTGTTTTTTTAAACTACTACTACTATTATTATTATTATTATTATTATTATTATTATTATTATTATTTTCAGTGACAATTTCATAGTGAACATTCCCCAGTGGAGAGTGTGTGTTTGTTAATTGCCCATAGGAATGTGGCATTAACTCCTGAGTCTCCTGGGGTTTTTCTGTTCAGGAAAATGAAGTCCATGAAATCTGTAGAGTCTCATCTTTTAAAAGACATAATGCAAACCAAAAAGGATGTGCTGTTCAGAGAAATGTTTGTGGCTGTGCTGTTTTCTTTTCTAACCATTTGTGTCTTAATTCCTAGGCCATTCACAATTCCTCAGGTCTTGAGACCTAAAGGACAGGAGGAAGGACAGGAGACAGAGGAAGAAGACGAAGAGGAGGAGGAGGAAGTTGAAAAGGAAAGAACAAAGGTGACATTAAGCTGGAGTTGCATTAAGATTTACCATATTTCTTCCCTGCTTGACCTGCAGGTGATGTGGAGCAGATTTCCTGTTTCAGAGAGGGAATCTTTGAGCAGCAGCAAGGACTGAGCTGCTGTTCAATGGCTGCTGGGCTCTGATGTGTCCCCAGGGACAGCTCTCCACTGCTTCCTGGCCTAACTGTGCTGGAGCAGTGACACTTCCTCCGTGGGGAGCTTTAATCTGCTGTATCCCAGAGACAGACAGTGCCAGCAGAGCACTCTGAGGGTCACTGACACTCCATTTCCATGGATGTGCTGGGAGAAGCCAGGGTGTGGGAAGGTTTGCGGGCAGGTTTTGTGCCAGGTGTTGTGTTTAGAGTCCCTGACACCAATCCCACTGGTCCAGAGGTAATGAACCAGGAACTGACTCTGTTCCCATCAGAATCCTCTCCTCTCCAGGCTTCTGCACAGTGCTGATGGCTTTCCTGACCTGTTCCCTTGCCTCCTTGTAGGACCACTTTGTGCAGGACCCGGCGGTCCTGCGGGAGAGGGCTGAAGCCAGGCGCCAGGCATTCCTTGCCAGGAAGGGGTAAGCAAGGATCTCCCTCTGCCTCTGCACCTGTTTTGCTGCTGACTGGAATTGTTGAGGCAGTTCCTGCTCCTTGACATTCCTGTGTGTCAGGGTCCTACCACAGTGGGGTGAACTTGCTCACCCACCCTTTACTTCACTGCTGGTTGTTTTATCCCATTGAATAGGGGTAGGCATGGCATGGAATCATGGAGTGGTTTGGGTGGGAAGGGACCTTAAGACCATCTTGTTCCACCCCCTGTCGTGGGCAGGGACACCTGCCACTGTCCCAGGCTGCTCCAGGCCCCGTCCAGCCTGGCCCTGGGCACTGCCAGGGATCCAGGGGCAGCCCCAGCTGCTCTGGGCACCCTGTGCCAGGGCCTCCCCACCCTCCCAGGGAACAATTCCTTCCTAACACTCAATCTAAATCTCCCCTTTTTCAGCATAAAGCCATTCCCCCTTGTCCTGTCACTCCAAGCAGCAGAACCCTGTGCAAGATGGGATCTTGGAGAGCCCAACTTCCAGAGCTCCAACACCTCCCACGGGGATTTTGGGACAGTTCCATAGCTGTTTTCAGCCAATGGGCTCAGTGTGTGGAAGGACACAGTGGTGGTGTGGCTGATGCTGCTCCCGGGCTGCTGTGGGAGCCCTGGGATGAGCCGAGGCCCGAGGCTGAACCCCTCGCACCCCGGTGTTTGTGGGGATCTGGGATTTCATCCCCAGGAGTGCAGCGTGCCCGTTGTGATGTCCTTCCTCTGTGTCCTCCAGGCACAAGCACGACAGCTCTGCCGTTGTTGGGAACGCCAAGGGCCACGGGCAGAACCGGGAGACGGCGCAGGAGCGGAGGAGGAAAGAGGCGAACAAAAGCACAAGGGCCAACCACAGCCGCCGGGCCCTGGCCGACAGGAAGCGCAGCAAGGGCATGATCCCTTCCTGAGCAGCTCCCGGGGCAGGGGCTGGGCCATGCCACGCCCCTGGCCAGGAGGAGGCTCCGTTTCCTCGGCATTCCCTTTGCTCAGGGGATGGATGTTGTGTGCAATACCTGGCACCTGGGCTCACGCGGAGCTGCGTTCCCTGCGGGAGCGCTGCCCGCTCCCGGGAAGGAGCTGCCCTGACTGTGAGTGCCAGTGGCTACACCAATACATGGCACAGGCTGCAGCAGCCATTCCTGCCCTTTTGTACTATTTATAATTCGCAGAGTTTTATTTTCTTACTGGCTCCTTGCGCCCTCCCTGCCCACCCTGGAGTGGGCAGCTCCGAGAGCACGGCTTCCATGGAAATGCCTTATCCTGAACTTGAGTTGTAGATTGTCCCAAGTTGGAAGGGACCTACAGGGATCATTCAGTCCTGTCCCTGCCCAGACCCCCCAACAATCCCACCCTGGGCATCCCTGGCAGTGCTGTCCAAAGGCTCCTGGAGCTCTGGCAGCCTCAGGGCCGTGCCCATTCCCTGGGGAGCCTGGGCAGTGCCAGCACCCTCTGGGGGAAGAACCTTTCCCTGATATCCACCCAAACCTCCTGACACAGTTCTGTGCTGGCAGAGAAGGGCTCAGGCTATTCCCACTGCCAACAGACCCACAGGGGTTCAGGTGAGTAAGACCTTTTGGATTTTTGTCCCTTGAGTGAGGCCTGTGAAAACAGATGGTACAAATAAAAGATGTGGATGTCCTAGTTTGTTTTTTTAGGCCCTTACAGACAGTATTGATGAACTTCCTGGTATCCAATTAGGCTTTACTTGGTTAATTTACTGGTTAATGTGCCCTGAGTGCCATCTCCCCCCCACGCTGTATTTTCTTGCACTGCAGCAATGCCTGTGGCTGTCACCCCCACAGTGAGAAAATGAGCAGTGGGTTGTGCTCCAGGGCAATCCCAGTGCTGCAGGAGCAGTGGGGTGATAAAGTGGTAGTAGGGTGGTAGTAAGGTCCACACTTTGGTGCCTGGTGTTGTGCAGAGGGCAGGAATGTGACTGGAGCTGCTGTTTGCAGAGAAGCAGAAATGGAACAGAACAGCCACTGCCATGAAATGAGGGGAACCTCTGAGTCCTCCAAGGAGATTTTTCTTTGCCTATCAGTGCTGCCCAAGCCTTGCAATGACAGGCATGGAAAAAGGAATTACATTTACCAGCATCCCCAAATGCTGTATCCAGGGAAATCCCCTGCTGGGATAACGCTGCTCTCCTGCAGCTCCCGCTCTCTGCACTGATGGCTTCAGCTCCTCCCTGCTGCCCACTGCAGTGCTGTCCCCTCATCCTGTATTCAGCATTGGTTCTTGCTGCTCAGAGCCTGCAACTCTCTCTGAGCTGCTCAGCCTGGTGTGGAACAGCAGCAGAGCTCAGGGAGCTGGCACTCACTGGGATGGGATTGTCCCAGGGAAGCTTAAACCTTTCTCTTAACCATCTCCATAAAGCACAGCTGGGACTGGGGCAGCTGTAGTTGGGTTTGGCTCCAAAAACAAGCACAAGTGTTTAAGTGCTCGTTGTGTTCTCAGAGTAAATGTTTTAACCCCCTGGCACTCGTTTGCAAACCCAACAAAGCTGCTGTGAGCACTGGCTCTAATGAGCTCTGCCTCAGCCTGTGCTGAAATTCCTCCTGATTAGTGAAAATGGACTGAGGAGGGAGAGATGGGGCTGCTGGACTGGGAAAGGGGGAAGAGGAGGAGTCACTCAGCCAGATCTCCCTCCAGCCACCTGAGAGCTGAGGAATTAACTGAGTCATCACCCGAGGAAGTGCCCAAATATCCCTTCCCATGTAGAAAGTGTTTGACAGGGCCAGGCAGGGCTGGCCTCTTCAGGGAGAAGGGAATGACTGCCCAGGGTGAGAGAAGGTTCAGGGGCAAGGAACTGGATGATCTTTAAGGTCCCTTCCCATCCAAAGGATTCCATTACTCCTCTGAGCCAGCTGCTGGTGGGAACTGAGTGATCCCTCTCCCTTCCCAGCACCTTCCCTTGGGTCAGTCAGGATGGAGACAGGTGTGTGACACACAAACCTGACATCCCTTCTGCTCCTCGAGCCATGGGAGGAGCCAGAAGGTACAGGAATAATTAGGAACAGGATCCACATCAGCTCTGAAGGTTACAGCTGATCCCCATTCTCAGCCCAGCAGTGCAGAGCACATTCCCCTGTTAGGGCAGGACTGCAGCAGCACCTGCAGCTCTGAAAGGCCCCAGGCCAGGAACTTCCATCACAGCTACAAAAGGTGCTGTGGATGACTTTAAGCCCCTTCTCTGTGGGCAGACCAGAAGAAGCAGACATCTTCTCACCCCTCTCAGGCAGGAGCCAAGGGTTGTCATGAACTACAACCATCTAAGTGCTTTCAAACCCACTTTAAGACACTGTGATTCCTGACAGTGCCTTGGAACTAGGGAACAGGGCTATTTTAAAGATCCTCCACCTCCCAGAGAAGGAGGAGGCACAGAGAGGCCAAAGGATGAGTGAGGTGAACACACAGACACAAGACAGGACCAGGAGTTTTATTTGAACACAGTAAGTCAAGTACAGCAGCAGAACTCCCTGAGTCCATCTGCCTTCACATCTTATCAGTCGGTGGCTGAGAGCATCTGGCTCGGAGTTGTTCCATCAGGAATCCATTCCCAGTTTCAGGAGGTTGAATCCATCCCTGCAGTGCCTGTTGCCACCCCAGGCTGGCTCCTGCTGCTGAGCTGCTCAGTTCTCATACTTGTGCTTGATGTGTTTCCACAGTTTCTGCATGCAAAACAAGCAGGAGAAAAAAAAATCAAGATGTTTTAGGCAGCTTCTCAGTGGGGTTGGGATAGGAGGTGGGGATGGAGTCCTGTACTGGATCTGGGGAACACAGGGATGCACATGGGGGCTCCTGGCTTCTAATCTGGACAGGGAGGAAGCTGCAGAGATTCCCCTTCCCCTGTTCTGCTCTGGGTTAGTGGCCCAGAGACACTGCCTTGAACTCCCACCCAGAGTGGAGAGGGCAGTTCTGCTCCTGCACGTAAGGGATGCACAGAACAATCATGGAATGGGTTGGGTTGGAAAGGATCTTACAGTTCTTCCAGTGCCACCCCTGCCATGGCAGGGACACCTCCCACTGTCCCAGGCTGCTCCAGCCCCAGTGTCCAGCCTGGCCTTGGGCACTGCCAGGGATCCAGAGACAGCCACAGCTGCTCTGGGCACCCTGTACCAGGGCCTGCCCACCCTCCCAGGGAACAATTCCTGCCCAATATTCCCTCTATCCCTGCCCTCTGGCAGTGGGAAGCCATTCCCTGTGTCCTGTCACTTCAGGCCCTTGTCCAAAGTCCTTTTCTCATCTCCCGGAGCCTCTGTAGGCCCTGAATGGGGCTCTGAGGTGTCCCCCAAGCCTGCCTCGGTATCCTGCAGTCATTATCCTGTCACTGCTATACTTAGGAACCTAAGGACGACTTGACCCCTTTTACCCAAGGCCACCAGCCCTTATCCCCTTTCTCCGCCACGGGCAGATGGGCCAAGCCGGGGGACTACAGAGCACAAAAGAAGCTCCTTTTACCCCTGCCTTGTAGGCCCCTTCCAAGCGGCCAGAAAAGCCCAAGGACACCCCGAAGCGCCGACCAGCGAGCGCCACGACAGCCGCGGAGCCCTCTCGGGCGC